>JAOWBN010095472.1:0-19898 GCA_028565015.1 Pinguicula moranensis
GGAATAGCTTCCTGCGGTTTCGAGTTGCTTGAGCCTAGAACAGAAGCAAAGGACTTACTTGATATGTCCGGCGGTTTTGCTAGCGGCGGAATGACAGCCTGAGGCGGTCCCGCCGTGGCGTGGGCCATTGCTGGCCGGTCGATTTCAGCGGCAGCGTCTAAGGTTCGGCGAGAGAGTTTTCGAGGAGAGAGAAAATTGAGCTATACCTTGTGTGTGACCAAGCATTTTCTAATTATCCAACTATTTTGAGAGATAGTTGTACCGTATGCCAGTCTGAGTGGGCTAATAGAGTTCCCACATAACCATGTTTTAGCCAGGCAGGACGATCATTCTGCTCTGTCTGGATGACCAATGTTTTTTTTTTTTTCATTTCCAGACCAACACCTATGTCTATCTTATTCACTTACAGGGATAACATATCTCTTTCATCCAGACAAGGATGTGCTAATTTGCTAGTAGAGACTCCTGCGTGTGTCAATCCCATCTTCAATACATTTTGGCAATGCCTCCATCTTGGTTTTCATTTTGGCAGGTAACTTGGAGCATATTTTTGTCCTTCGATTTTTGGATATCTTGCAATGTTTGCTTACAAGCGATAAGAGCCTATCCATACGTTATTTAGCAAGAATAACATGGAGTCTCCATCCTCAGTCAAATCCACAAAAGTAACAAATCCAAATGGTTGTCCGTCTTTGTTCATCTTCCTAGCTATCTTTAACTCATGGACTTTTCCTTGTTTGTTAAGGATAGTTTTCAGCCTCTCAACATCACACGTAATAGGAAAGTTGGTGATGAAATATGTAGGTTTCTTGTCACTAGCTTGTTTTTGGTTGTGATTAGATGGCCTGGCTTTTGAGTTACTCGCCATTCTGAGTGCCCGTGCACAAAAATATGCTCTTGGGTCATACGACGTCCTAATCACTCGTGAACAAGGATGTGATTTTGGGTAAGCGTAACAATATAAGATCTTCCACGTTTCTTCTGTACCGGGATTAGTGGTGTCTTTCCATCTCTGATGGCTGCTATTTGCATCCGCTTGAGTTGGTGGGAAGGAACCATCCACATGGTTCTGAGACAAGGTGCTGATGTAGATAAAGGAAGATACAAAGAAAGGGTGTCAGGGATGGATATGGGTGAAAGGGGAAAGCTACAACTAGAACTCCCAGGGCATGTAAGGCTGCCCCAAGGAGGGATGGTGGGAAAGGTTGAGGCTATAGGTCAGGTACACTACAGTTGGACGGAGAGCACGCCAGTTCAACGAGGAAGGGTTTACTATTCAAAGGTCGCGTGGGAATTGCCATGGAAATCTTGGAACATCTCTAATTAACTATCCTATATCCGGCCGACAGGGATTAGCTCATTGTCGAAGCACACGCTTCCTGAAGGATAACAAAAATAGAGGTCATAGTTTAGAAACTCTCTTAGATAGGATATTGAGCGTGTAAGAGCTCGTTCTTCCTCTACAATCTTCACCTCTTGTTGCTCCTCTCTCAAAGATCCAAAAATTCTGTGAATAGATAGATTCTTCTTCTTCTTTTTTTTCGCAAGTCATTGGCTTCCACGAGAAGTCGTCAGAATATATGTTTATCCATAGTAAGGGTATATTCAACCGTCTAATATGTTTCCATGAGTCGTTGGCTTCTCCAGACTTATCATGTCTTCCAAAGTTACGCTGTCTATGCTTTCCAACGTAAGAGTCATCTCAATAGTGAATAATGTCTACTCTTCAAGCATGTTTCCAGACTCGTCATTTCGCTAGTGATATGAGAGTTTCAAAGTGAAAATAGTGCCAATGTCGTGCCCAACAAAATGGTCAACAACCGCAAACCCATACTTCTTGGCATGCTGATTGATCCTATTTTCCATTTTCCTGAACAGGGAATCCTCTTGGTAAAGAGCAATAACTTTGTGCAAACATTCCTCCATCACCTTTACAAGCCGCTGCATTAAATAATTCACAATACCACAAGGAAAGGCTTAAGATATATCACCATGATAACAATTTAAATACACAACGTCAATTATAATATGGGGCACAACTTTGTAAATTTCATTGTAGTTATTGATAGCCTAACTAGAGTTACTGCATAGTTTCGCACCTGAGCAGCAAGTTCGCGTGTAGCTCTCATCTTAGGAATTCCATCATAATCATGAATTTGATGTTCACTCACCATATCTGGCATTAGTTCCAAGCTAATATAAGAAGGCTTTGAAATATGATCAGGTATAGGAAGCCGTTGCGATACCTTTCCAAACCTCAAAGAATTGATAGTGATGATTTGAGGAAGTTTGGTCAAAGGATTTTTTTGCATCGCTCTCGTCTTCCTCGTTGGAACCCAAAGGTTCGACATATCCTTGAAATTAGCCTCTAGATTTGATTTCTTCACCTCAACAGCAAGGTAGAAGGTGATGTAACTCAAGTGGCACCTCAACTCAAGACGACATACCAAGGCAACCACGATCCATTGGAGTTGCCTAGTGTCCCTATCACTTGTACTAGGTTGAGAAAATTCAAAGAAGGACTTGCCTTGTTGGTCTCCAAGTAGAGGTCGAATGTATGGGGACCAAAGGAGAACCCACAAATCCAAGATACTCTGATTGTTGGGCCCTTCATAATCACAAAAGACACGACCCAATACCAAGAGGTGGTCAGCCCCTAGGTAGCTTAAACATTCAAGTGGATCGGCCCAAGCTAATTCACTTAATCCAAGTGGGGGACGAAAGTTTCGGCCCAAGCCCAAGTTGGTTGTCTTGAATCCCAACTTGACCACCACATAGAAGGCCATCTTGTCCACCAAATCTCATCCAAAAATCAGTTAAGAGTGGCGTTCCAAGGAAAGGTCAAAGAGAAGACTCAAACTCTTCAAGTCTAGACCAAAGTGGCTGAACATAGTACTTCAAGGGACTTGGTCAAGGGCTGATTTAATGTAGAATCATGCACGCTTTAGCCTATAAAAAGGGGCTTGGTCGAACATTTTGAGTAGTTGATTTTGATTTGTAAGCTTTATGCTTTTGAGAGACAAGTTCTCCTTAATCTTTTAAAGATTTTCTTTTGACTTATCTATTACTTTGTTACAAGTTTTAGTGGCGTCGAGCAAGACTTATCGCATGGTTTAGGTTGAGACAAGTTCTCTTCTTGGATCATTTGTGGCGTCTTTTTTCTAAGAAACACACATAGGCTGGGTTCCCACCTCTTTATAGGTGATGGGTCAAGTGCTCAATAACGTTTTTCAAATTTTGATCATTTTGAACCTCCAATTTGGTATTGAGTTTAGTCATAAGTTGGCTAGGTTCATATCATTTGGTATCAGAGCCAGATTTAAGCAACGTTGGGTTATTCTCAGTATTGTTGGTTCACGAGTCCTTATAGCCATAGGGTCACCCTTCCTTGTAGTAGAGATATCTTTTCATTTCGTGTATTTTCCATTCTCAATCTTGTATGCCTTGCTGAATTTAAAAAAAAAAAGTCAAGTCAAAAGCAAGGGGCAAAGGCCAAAATTTTCAAAAAAAAATTGGTCGAGCCAGGAAAATCAAAAGCCTCTCTTGACAAAAAAAAGAAGAGAAGAATCAATTCAGTAAGAGAGCTCTTTCTAGATAGGGCAAAATTATTTTTCATTCGGTTAGTCTTTGTTTTTATCCTTCAAAGGTCTACGTGTGAACACTCCTAAAGCCCACACAACTTGCATCGAGTTTGGGTTCTTGTGAGCCGTTGTTAGACTTGACAAGTTGTGGATTGAATCCTAAGAGAGCCGTTAAAGGACACAAGGGAACTTGGGAGCGTAAAAACGTGAAAGGGTGAGATCGTTTGAGTGAGAAAAGCCAATTGAGTGTAAACACAAGTGTGAGACCTTCTTGAGCAAAACATGTAAGCAAGTGGTTTAGGTTATCTAAGAGCTTACTGAGCGAAACACCTATTTCTTTGCATGTACACCATATCTAAAGGGACACAAACCAGGAAGAACGCAAATGAACCCTCACCTCAAGCTGACCAAAGGGTTCTCATGCAAGCCCTCACGATCCAAATGAGACGTATGATGGAGGAAGCCCTTGAGCCACTACATGCCTGACTTGCCCAAATGGAGGCTAGGGACGTTCAAGAACAAACTCAAGAGCAACCCAACAATGATTACAGTGACGAGTTGCATGCATGGTCTGTGGGAGGCCAAGAACCTTACATAGCCCAAGGCCTCGCCAGTGTTGGGCTCCGTGGAGGCATGAGACGAGTTCCATCGAAGAGCATTGATCCACCAATGCAAGCAAGGGATAATGACCTTGGCAACGTCAAGGTGAAGATGCCTCATTTCCAAGGCAAAACGGATCCCGAGTTATACCTTGAGTGGGAAACAAAGGTGGAGATGGTGTTCGCATGACATACATACTCTGAGAGGCAGAAGGTGAAATCGGCAGCCATAGAGTTCACTGATTACAACATCATATGGTGGGATCATGAGAAGACAACACAAAAAAGGTATGGTGAGCCCGAGATGAAAGCATGGGCATACATAAAAGCCTTGATGAGGCAACGTTTTGTTCCTAACCATTATTTTAGGGGACTTTACCAAATGTTGCAAGGACTCAAGCAAGGAACCAAGAGCGTAGAGGACTACCACAACGGAAATTGGCATGATCCATGCCAATGTCTAGGAAGACCGTGAAGCCGCCATGGTCCGCTTTCTCCATGGACTCAATCAAGACATTATGGACGTGATTGAACTTCAAAACTATGTAGAGCTCATGGACATGCTATATCAAGACACAACGGTAGAAGAGCAATTGAAAAGAATGGGTTCCAAAGGAGCCATCCCACGGCTTCTCATAGTCCATGGAAGCCAAGGCCGAAAAGAGTAAGCCCGAGGCACCCAGTGATGGAAAAACCAAGCCTGTCTGGCCATTGATATGGGTACTCCCACTACTTTTTGTACTCGAGATATCAAATATTTCAGGTGTCAAGGACTTGGCCATATTGCGAGTCAATGTCCCAACAAATGAGCCATGATACTTAATGTCAATGGTGAGTATGAGTTTGAGACAGAACAAGAGGAACAGGTCGAGTCAAGCATCAAATATGAAGTTGAGGAGGACGCAGAGATAGGGGAACTACTAGTGGCACAATGAATACCCAATACTCAAGCCAAGGAGGAAGAGAAAAACCAAAGAGAGAACCTCTTCCACACTCGGAGTCTCATGCAAGAAAAGGTGTGTAGTTTAATTATCGATGGTGGAAGTTGCACTAACGTGGCAAGCACATATATGGTTGAGAAAATTTCTCTTCCTACTATCAAACATCCCCGGCCTTATCATTTACAATGGTTGAGCGATTGTAGAGAAGTGAAGGTCAGCTGCCAAGTTCGAGTGCCCCTATCTATTGGCCGCTATGTGGATGAGATCGAGTGCGATGTGGTACCGATGGACTCTTGCCATGTTTTCCTCGAGCGTCAGTGGCAATATGACAAGAAGATGGAGCAAAATGGATTTACCAACAAGTATTCATTCTCCAATCCTGGTAAAACTATCACTCTTTCCCCTAAACAGGTCATTGATGATCAAACCAAGTTGAAAAATGCAAGAGAAAAAGAGGCTCAAGAGAAAAGAAATTGAGAGAAAAGAAAGGAAAGGAAGTGAGTGGAAAAAGCCTTGTGGCCCAAAAAAGTGAGATAAAAGAGGGCCTTTGAGCCCAACAATCGCTCATTGTGCTTTGTTACAAAGAAGTCTTATACTCTACTAACGAAGTGGCTGGATTTGTTCCGAGCAAGATTGAATTTGTTTTGCAGGAATTTCAGGATGTCTTTCTCAAGGAAATACCACCCGGTCTTCCACCAATTATGGGAATTGAGCACCAAACAAGGCGGCATACAGGATCAACCCAGAGGAAACAAAGGATATGCAATGTCAAGTTGAGGACTTGATGAACAAGGTGCACGTACGAGAGAGCCTTAGCTCCTACACCGTTCCTACCCTTTTCATGACAAAGAAGGATGGGACATGGAGGATGTGCAAAGACTGTCAGTCCGTAAACAATATTACACTAAAATATTGACACCTCATTCCCTGTTTAGATGAAATGTTAGATGAACTCCATGGTGCATGCTTGTTTTCAAAGAAGGAAGGGAATGAATGAAAGGTTGCATTCAAGACCGAGTATGGTCTTTATGAATGGCTAGTCATGCCATTTGTCCTAACCAATGCACCTAACACTTTTATGAATTTGATGAATCATGTTCTACGTTCAATTGTAGGCATATTTGTTGTAGTATACTTTGATGATATTCTTCTACATCAAAGATTTAGATGACCACGTTGGACATCTTAGGTTGGTGCTTGACGTCCTATGAAAGGAAAAATTGTATGCTAACTTCAAGAAGTGCATCTTTGGCACGATCAAATTGGTTTTCATTGGTTTTATTGTAGGGAAAGATGGCATTGAAGTATATCAAGAGAAGGTGAAAGCCATTCAGAAATGTCCACAGTGAGCCAAGTCCATAGCTTCCATGGATTGGCCAGCTTCTATAGGCGGTTTGTAAAGGATTTAGCACCATTGCCGCACCCTTTACGGCGGTAATCAAGAAGAACATGGCATTTTGATGGGGAAGTGAGCAAGACAAGGCGTTTGAGGCATTAAAAGGGAAGTTGTCAAATGCTCTGTTACTTCTCTTACCTAATTTTAGCTAGACATTTGAAATAGAATGTGATGCATCAGGTTTAGGTATAGGGGCTGTGTTGACGCAAGAAGGGAAGCCCGTGGCCTACTTTAGTAAGAAGTTGAACAGAGCTAGCTTGAATTATCCAATGTATGACAAGGAGTTGTACGCATTGGTGAGGGCATTAGAAACATGGCAATAATATCTTTGGCTGAAGGAATTCGTGATCCACACCGATCATGAATCACTCAAGTACCTACGAGGGCAACAGAAGCTCATTAAGAGACATTCCAAGTGGGTAGAATTCATCGAGACCTTCCTGTACGTCATCAAGTATAAGAAGGGTAAGGAGAACGTGGTAGCCGACGCGTTATCACGAAGGTATACTTTACTTCCAATGCTTGATTCCAAAGTGTTGCATTTTGAATATAGCAAAGACTTATATGCAAGTTATCCTGATTTTGATAGCATCTTTGTTGCATGTGAAAAGGTAGTATTCAATAGATTCTATAAGCATAAAGGGTACCTATTTAGGGAGAACAAGTTGTGCATTCCTAAATGTTCACTTCATGAATTGCTTGTTAGGGAAGCTCATGGTGGTGGGTTGATGGGTCACTTTGGCATTGTAAAAACCTTGGGGGTTTTGTTAGAACATTTGTTTTAGCCAGTACTTAAAAAGTATGTGGAAAAAATTTGTGCTAATTGCATCACTTGCAAGGAATCGAAATCAACAGTCAATCCATATGGGCTATACACACCACTTCCCATTCCCACTGCACCATGGGTAGACATTTCTATGGATTTTGTATTGGTATTGCCTAGGTTGAAGGGGGGTTGAGATTCTATATTTGTTTTGGTAGATCATTTTTCAAAAATCGATCACTTTATAGCTTGCCATAAAGCAGATTGATGAATCTAACATTGCAAATTTGTACTTTAAAGAAATCATAAGATTGCATGGGATGCCTAAGATAATTGTTTCAGATAGAGATGCCAAGTTTCTAAGTTATTTCTAGAAAACTCTTTGGGTAAGTTGGGTACAAAACTTCTATTTTCTACTACTTGTCACCTTCAAACAGATGGGTAAACCAAGGTAGTAAATAGGACATTATCTTCTTTACTCATGCTTTGATATCAAAGAATCTTAAACCTTTGGAGGATTGTGTTACCACATGTTGAGTTTGCCTATAACCGTGCTATTCATTCTACAACTCATTATTCACCATTTGAAATTGTTTATGGGTTTGATCCTCTCTCACCTCTTGATTTGAGTCCAACGCCTATAAGTGAAAAAACAAGCCTTGACGGCAAGAACAAAGCCAAGCTAGTAAAGAACATTCACAAAAGGGCAAGAGCCAACATTGAGCGTCGAACCGCACAATATGTCCATCAAGCTAATAAGGGTTGCAAGAAGGTTGTGTTTGAAACTAGGGATTGGGTATGGCTACACTTAAGAAAGGAGAGATTCCTAGAGAAACGGCGGTCAAAACTTCTCCCAAGGGGGGACGAGCCATTTCAAGTGATTGAGCGACTTAATGATAATGCTCGATTTACCTGGTGCGTACACCGTTAGTTCCAACATTCAATGTATCTGACCTATCTCTGTTTGATGCAGATTTTAGGATAATTCCTCTTGAAGAAGGAGGGAATGATGCAACTCAAGTGGCACCTCAACTCAAGATGACGTATCAAGGAAACCAGAATCCATTGGAGTTGCCTAGTGACCCTATCACTCGTGCTTGGTTGAGAAAATTTAAAGGACATGCCTTGTTGGTCTCCAAGTTAGGGGCCGAATGTGTGGGGGGGCCAAAGGAAAACCCACAAATCCAAGACACTCTGATTGTTGGGCCCTCCATAATAACCTAATACACGATCCAATACCAAAAGGTGGTCAGCCCCAAGGTAGCTTAAACATTCAAGTGGATCGGCCCAAGCTAATTCACTTAATCCGAGTGGGGGACGGAAGTTTTGGCACAATCCCAAGTTGGTTGTCTTGAAGCCCAACTCGACCACCTCATAGAAGGCCATCTTGTCCACCAAATCTCATCCAAAAATCAGTCACAGTGGTGTTCCAAGGGGTGTTCAAACAGAAGACTCCAACTCTTTAAATCTAGACCAATGTGGCTGAACATAGTACTTCAAGGGACTTGGTCAAGGGTTAATTTAATGCTTCATTTAATGTAGAATCATGCACCATTTGGCCTATAAAAGGGGCTTGGTCGAACATTTTGAGTAGTTGATTTTGATTTGTAAGCTTTATGCTTTTGAGAGACATGTTCTCCTTAATCTTTCAAATATTTTCTTTCGACTTATCTATTATTTCATTTCAAGTTTTAGTGGCATTGAGCAAGACTTCCTTGGTTTAGGTTGAGACGAGTTCTATTCTTGGATCATTTATGGCGTCTTTTTCTAAGAAACACACGTAGGCTTGGTTTCCACCACTTTATAGATGACAGGTCAAGTGCTTAACAACATTTTTCAAATTTCAATCCTGTTGATACTCCAATTTGGTATTGGGTTTAGCCACAAGTTGGCTAGGTTTATATCAGAAGGATTCTGAAGGCTGAGTGTGAACTTTATTCATACTCATGGGAACCACCGTTGGGCTTTAACTTCAAAATTCAAGTTGGTTCTCTCACTGTCTGTGTAGTAAGGCTACAGTGCCACAAACCTAGATGCATTTTGCCTCGTCTTCGGTAGCTCAGGAAAGTTATGTTCTTGAAAAAGGAATTCCTTTGGACTTTGCTCTGCAGAAGGATCTAAAGCTTTCCCCAAAGTTGTCCACGATGGTACTGGGTCCTTCGCCAGAGCCACATCTTCCATCCATTGTAGTTTAAGGTAATGATTTGCCCAGTCCTTCATCATTTTTTCATGGATTATCTGATTTATCTGGATCCGGATGCAAAAATCCTCCATGATTTTGTGTCTTGTTGTAGGGCATAAATTTCGTCCATATCTTTTCACTTTCTATGGGAGGCGTAGTTGGATCAAATAATGTGTGTTCTGATACCAATTGTAACAACCCTGTTATAATTTGAAGTCGAAAACAAGGGTATTTGTAGGGAATAGGAGAGTGAAAGGGGAACAAGAGGAAAAAGGCCAAAGACTCAAGAGAGGGAAGAGAAGAAACAAGAGAGGAGAGAAAGATATAGAACAAAGAGGGAAAAGTCAGATAATACATTTTTCATAATCCCATAATGTTTGATACTCGACCCTTTTATACAAGCATCACATAAGGCTACAAGACATGTAGGCGACTTCCTAAATGTTACATAGCATATTACACTCACTAATAAAAACGTTAATAGACAAAACATTAATAGATATATCAAAGTCTGCATTCCTTTTCCTTCTTCTATCCACGGATTCTTTCTTTCATTCCATTCCTTTTTGACACCGTATTATTCTCCATCACTCTTCAATGATCTTTTCTTCTTGGATACCCAATTCTTCAGTCAATCCCTAGTCCAACCCGTAGGGGGTGTTACACAATGCAATATGGGATGCCAGGACAAGCATTTTTGAGAGGTTTTCGGGAGAAAATGCCACTCCAAAGATCAAATTGATAGCACAACTTACATCAACTAGCAAGACGAGTATTTTGTTTAGGTTATCTAAGGATTGTATCCTCATGGAGCAGTATAGAAACCTCTGGAATGAGATTAGGATGGGAAAATTGATTGAAGACCTTGATGCTCTGGCATATTGATGAAACTATATCCGTTAAGGTGGATCACAATGTTGATTAGTGTCAAGAGTATTTTATCTCACTTTGAAGATACCATGTTGGAGGGTTTCTTTGAAATTTTTTGATGTCTTAAGGCATGTGTATTAAGGGTGTGTGTGAAAGGGTGTATGTGTTCACAGATCCAGGTTTGAATACTGGTACCTCCTGATAAAGAGAAGATTCCCCAATTAAGGTGATGAAAAATTAAGGGGATTGTTGTTTGTTCTTTCCTATTGTAATGCACTGAAAATGGAAGAATTGATCTGTAAAGAAACCTTCATCATTCCACTTCTGCAGTTCATATATGTTAATTATTCGTAGATCGTTCTATAATCATTGCATTTTACATTGGTACAGTAGACTTCACCAACTTTTTAGATGAGATAAGGTTTCATTGATCAAAAAGATGTTTAAAGATTGCTTAAAAGCATGTTTTGTATTGACATGTTGTTCTATATTTATACAACAAGTGTGTATCTGTTTTCCTAACTATCGATTGAACTATTCTATATAATCCCTAAAGTATAGTTGTGTAAATTTTTAACGGCTTCGTGAGCATATCTGCCAATTGGTCAGCTGCTGAAACAGGAAGGATGTGTAGTCGTTGAGCTTGTACTTGTTCCCGTATGAGGTGAAAGTCCAATGCAATATCCTTCATACGCAAATGAAACACCAGATTTGAGCATAGTTGAGTAGCACCAATGTTCTCACAATAGACAATCGAGAAAGTAGGCAGTGGAACTTGCAACTCGGACAACAGTGAGCAAATCCAACTTACCTTCGCGGTTATTGATGCAACAACACGGTATTCTACTTCAGTGGACGACTGAGCAACTGTTAGTTGTTTATGCAAAGTCCAGGTTGTACCTAAATAAATAAGATAGGCACTAGTTGAGGTGTAGTCATCATCATTGTTGGCCCAATCGGCATCAGAAAAAGCATGGAGGGTGAGTGGATGCATTTTTTGTGAAGATGAATGCCAAGGGTTATTGTTCTACGAAGATATCGCAGAATGCATTTTTTTGCTTCCCACTGTAAGGTGGTTGGTCTGTGCATGAATTAAGATAGACGGTTTATGGAAAATGCAATATCTGGACGTGTTAATAAGAGATATTGTAAACCTCCAATGATGCTACAAAATTCTTGAGCATCTTAAAGGGACGTGACATTGTGAAGGAGCAGAGGAGAGTCTGTGTGCATTGGTATTGAAATAGGCCTTTCTTCTTTCATGTTTGCGAGGTGCAGAAGATCTTTCAAATATTTTTGATGCGAGAGGAGGGTGCCATCTGAATCTGGTGGATATCCATTCCAAGAAAGTAGGACATATTGCCTAGATCTTTCAGAGAGAAGCAGCTTGCGAGATGTGTTATAAAAGGCCTGCAGTGCACTTGAATTTGATCATGTTAGCACAATATCATCGACATATACTAATACATAAAAGAAGTACTTGTCCAAATTTGTAAATGAACAAGGATGTGTCAGCCAAAGAGTTTATAAACACATTGGTAATGAGGAAGGATTGCAGCTCAGGATACCAAGCTCTTGGAGCTTGGTGTAATCCGTAGATGGCTTTCCTTAGTTTGAAAACATGGTGGGTTCAATCCATGTCAATGAACCCTGGAGGTTGCCTCATAAACACAACATCATGTAATGTCCCTTGCAAAAAGGTGCTATTGATATCTAGTTCTTGTAATGGCCAAGCATTAGTTACCAATGTAAGGACTACTCGAATTGCTGTAAATTTTATTACTGGAGAGAATGTATCATGAAAATCAATGTCCAGACATTGATTGAAGCCCTTTGCAACCATACGAGCTTTCAATCGATCAACTGATTCATCATTGTTGTATTTTGTACGAAAAAACCACTTGCAGCCAATTATATTAGCAAAGGTGTTTGGAGGTACTAAATCCCATGTGTGATAAGCCAACTATATACCTAATAAATACAAATTATTTGAGTCTGATTTGTCTCAATAAGGATGATGGGACAAACCTTTTATACATATTTTCCTTCTTTCTTGTAGACGCAAGTCATTTATTACTCTTTGAGAGAAAGAAGAAGAGAAACAACTACAAGTTATGCTAGGCATAACAAGGTCCAAATCAGTTGCTATAGCAATGCCTACATGATCGGTGTTACCGTGTGAGGATCACTTGAGAGTAATGTGTCTGGTTTATTTGTATGTGACATTAAGAGATGCTCATTTGTAAACCAGTGAAGGACGCTTACAGCTCGAGAGAGATAAGGGTCTAAGATAGGTTAATCCGGTAGGCACTACGACAATTAACTCATGACTAACCAAGTTATAAATCTACTCGAGGGACTTAAGTTGTGAAGTTGCAATTCGCCTAGATATCTCAACCCTTTGTATTAGATCTATCTCCATTCCAATGCATTTTACTCATCTTTGTTCATTGTCTGATTTATAGTTAAGGACTAGAGTAGTATCAACATCAACTAAGTTTCATTTTGTTCACTGACAGATCTGATCTTAGCACAACAAATGGGATTCTTGAAGGGCAGACGACTAACAGATGGGGTTATGGTAGCCAACAAAGTTGTAGATGAGATTAAAAAGTTGAATGGCAAGGCCATGATACTAAAGATTGACTTTGAGAAGGCATTTGACAACCTCAATTGGAGTTACCTGTTTGGAGTAAGGGTTAACATGGGTCTGCCATCCTGCTAGATCTGGTGGATCAAAGCACTGCTACAATCCTCTTCAGCCTCAGTTCCAATTAATGGTAGACCAACACCCGAGTTCTACCCTTCAAGAAGCTTAAGAAGGCGTCCCACTCTCCCCACTATTGTTTCTCATAACAGCCGAGGGACTGTCCAGAATGATCAAAAAAGTATTGGACTTGGAGCTATTAAAACCTCTGTACATTGGTAGAGATGAGGTACCTATCTCCCATTTACAAGTTTTGCAGACGATACCAAAGTGTTTGGGCAGGCTAGCTGGAGCACAATAAGGATGTACAAAGATTTATTTCTTAATTTTGAGGCAATCTCTGGCTTGTGGATCAACTACAAGAAGACTAATATAATAGGGATTAATGTTGCAGAGTAATGCCTTGATGCAATGGCAGTATACTTCGGGTGCCAGACAGGGAGCATACCCTTCAATTATCTTGGAATTCCCATAGGAGCTAACTCGCAAAGATCCAGTACATGAAAACCAGTCATAGACAAATTCTCCGAAAGACTGCTCAACTAGGAACATAAGTTTATCTCTGAAGGTGGTAAGCTAGTTCTGCTCAATTCAGTCTTGAACGGTTTGCCAGCACATTTCTTTCGTTTCTACAAAGCTCCAAGGCAAGTAATTAATCAAATAAGAAAGATCATGAGGAATTTTTTCTGTGGGCAAACTGCAGAAAAAAGGAAAGTGCACTGGGTCTCATGGAATAAGTTACTTACACCTACTTGCCAAGGGGACTGGGAGTTAAAAATACGCATGCTATGAACTTGGCTCTTCTAGGAAAATGGGGTGAGAGATTGCTGCAAGAGGAGTCAACTCTTGCTCACACAGTCATAAGCTTAAAATACTCAGAGAGAGGAAGACTGGGACTCAGAGACCAGCATGAGCTTAAACCATTGACTGCTGCTCTCAGACACTGAATGAGACCAAGGAAATATGCCTCTAAGTGGTGGTTAGGATTGTGATCTATTTTTTCCTCTTCTTGGTTCAACGAGATGTGTTGTATCAGAGTTGGTAGTGGAGAAGGAATTCTATTCTAGAATGATAAATGGAGTGGCACATTGACATTAGCCAAGAAGTACCCTCGTTTATATATTGTTGCAGTCGATAAAGAGGCCACAATTGCTCAATCAGGAAGGTGAGAAGGTGATAGATAGATCTGGGAATGGACCTGGAGAAGAACACTGAGGGGCAATGAACCCGCAGACTACCATGAGTTGATTATGCATTTACAAGAATGGTTCCCTACACCTCAAAGAGCAGATACACACAACTTCTCAGGGAGTATAGATGGTCACTACATTGTCAGCGAGGCTTACAAGAAAATCTGCATATCCACAACTCCTGCGTTTTCTAATTTAGAAGGGCAGACTTTGCAGATTGTCTGGAATCAGTTTGTGCCCAAAAAAATAAGTGTTTTTGCATGGAAGCTACTACAAGACTCACTTCCTGTGAAGTCTGTTTTACATGCAAGAAAGATTATTCCTGTGGATCAGTTTCCTAGTTGCACCTTCTGCAAACATGAAAAACAAACCACTGAACACTTATTCAACACATGTGCAAATGCAACCGATTTATGGAACAAGATAAACTCTTGGATGGATATCAACATTAATTCACTGGGAGGCACTAGACAGGGACCCTCAATCATAGTCTTCAACAATCTTAAACCTTCTGGTTTAAATAAAGCATCATGAAGCTCCATTTGGCTTGCCACAACCTGGGTAATTTGGAGAAGTAGAAACAAGTTACACTTCTTGGCTGACAAGGAGAGCACTTTCCAGATGATACACAGAATCCAAAGCATGACTTGGCAATGGATCAAGGCAGCCATATGGATATAGCTCTTCCCTTACTCTTTAACAGATTGGCTGATTAATCTATCAAGGTGTATGACTTTTTAATTCCTGCGCAGATTAATCTTTTCCTTGTTTTTTTTCTGCCTGCCACAACTGGAGCTGGAATTCCAAGCAGAGGTCATCTGTCGTGTAGGTGCATTTCTGGAGTAATGGCAAACTGTGAACACTGAAGGGTTTAGGTTGAATCTGCAATTCAAAGCAGAGGTCATCTGCCGTGCGGGTACACATAAGCAACATCAGTTCAAGTATTTTAGAGTCAGGACAAAGGCTAAGAGACTCAGGTAATTTCCTTTTGACAACTAATCAGTGACAACAAAACTGTTTTCCCTCCACGGATGGAAGTTTGTGAACTCTAGTGGTTTTTAATCTTTCAGATTTTATGTGGTAAGTGTCTCTGAGGTACAGGTGCATACAAGTGCATTTCTGGTGTGGTGTAAACTCACATGATGGAAATGGTAACACCACTAGCTGGTTTGCACAGAGTTGAAGTCTACATTACTCTCAACCTCCATACACTTTCAAACACATAGGCAGAGCTGTGTACCAATTCATAGACGTATTCTAGCGGGCATAGGTGAGTTGTGTACCATACATAGGATGATAAGTTGATAGCTACGATCCTTACCAAGCAATAAAATAATAGATACGTGCTATGAACTGATAAGTTGACAGTAAAGACTCCTGCAGTCATTACTCTAAAGGTCATAGATGAGTTGTGTACAATCCATATGGTGATATGTTGACAACGATGAGCCTTGGCAAGTAATTAATAGGTATTGGCGACCTGCTTAGCAGAGGAGTATAGAGATCACTGATGTACTTTCTTCAACGATTGCTGGCTAGTAGGTTTAAGTGGGGGTAAAATCAAGAGCAGAATGTGCTCTTCGGTTTGAACTTTTTTTCTGTAAATATTTTCTTTTAATGAAAGTTTAGCTTAACTAAAATAAAAAATAAAAAAAAGCTCCATTCTGTTCAAATTGCATAAAATTTGTGAATGTTAATGATTGTTTATCCCAATCTTTGAGGTTCGACATCCTATTCATCACTTTATTACTTATGCGACGTGTACACTTGCATCAAAAAGTGCATCCTGTATGTGCTCATCAATGTGTTGTTGCAAATTAGAGCATCAATTTCAGCACTCATGACAGTTCGCCATTTCGTTGATCTTAATGCTTGAGTCACTGTGGTGGTATCAGTACTCTCCAGCTAAGCAGATAAGAAAATCTTGCGATTTAGTTTGGATATATAGTTCTTCAATCTTGTAATCATGTGATGTTGATTGGTTGTCCGACGAGAGACGTTAGTCTCTGTAGAAGAGGATGATGAATTTTTCGATTCTTTTGTCGTGGTTGGCAATTGTTGCTATTGATGGTCAGCCATACGGGGTGTTTCCTTCAGCTGTAACAGGTAGAGCAATGTAGAAAGAGCTAGAGGTGTATTATTCAGATATATTTGTGGAATCCACACTGAGATCGAAGATGTTTCTGCTTGTGAATCCAATGATGTTGCCTGTTCGAAGGAAATTCTTGATATACAAACCGAACATGTCATGATGTTATAATCCTTGCATTGCTGATGTCAAGACAGTAGTATGCACCTTGTGATAGAGAGTACCAGAGAAGTACACAAGTCCAAGATTTGGGATCAAGTTTGTGATTCACATATGGTTTGATCCAGGGATAGCACAAGCATCCAAGTGTCTGCAACTTTTGATAATTTAGAGTTGTTCCAAATATTTTCTCATACAGTGAAGCCATCTGTAACAGTGTAGTAGGATTCTGATGATTAAATAAACAGCCATTGCAAAGGCATAAGGCCAATATGATGTAGAAACCATGCCATGTTGTAGCAGAGTTAGCCTTGTTTTGACAATGTGTCGATGTCTTCGTTCTGCATATCCGTTGTGTTTCAGAGTATGTGGAGGTGAATTGAGATGGGAAATCCATGCTGCCTAAGCAGTGGCAATAGGGCCACGTATTCATTGCCATTGTCGGATAAGATAACCTTGATTTTGAGCTCAAAATAATTCTCAATGAGTGATTTGAATATTTCGAAAACTTGATATACTTGTGACTTCTTTTTCAGTGGATAGAACCATATGTATTTCATATAATGATCAACGAAGATGACATAGTATTTCATGTTGTTTGTGATAACAAAGGGGAGGTCCATACATCAGAAAAGATTAGTACTAATGGACGAGTTGTGATGAGAGAAGACATGGCAAAGGAGCTCTTGTGACTTTTATTACACCTACAGGCATTACAATAAAGAAAATTTGAGCTGTATTTTGCATCGAGGCAGAATCTTGTGATAATATTCCGAGATATTGGTGGGGCAGGATGGCCTAATGGGTTGTGCTAATCTTGCAGGTTTGCTGCCACATACACCACAGTGGCTGGTTTATTTGATGAAGCAGGCCACTCATAGAAACCATTTCTAATTGTGCCTCGAAGTAGGACCTTCATTGTCTCCTGATCCTTTATAGAGAAACCAGAAGCATAAAGTTCAACTGAAACATTGTTGATATATGGAAACTAGATTCTGTTTCATGGATGGAACACATAAGATGTTGTATAGATTGATAGATCAAGTAGAACTGGTTAAAGAAGTACAACCTGTGTGGTTGATGGATAGACTAGTGCCATCACCAATCATTACATCACCCGTAGCATCATAAGGCGCATGGGTAGCCAGATTATTAAGATTGTTTGTGGTATGGTAAGTCGCACCCCTGTCCATAAGCTAGGATAGGGAATGTGGCGCATGAGCATTTGCAAAATTGGCTTTGGGTTGCCAATTTTGATGGGGAGGTGATGGTCGTGGATCATGATTATGTGCACTGTTTGATGTTGAGCCAATGCTTGAGTTACTAACTTGAATTGAGGACAACGTTTTTCCGAGTACCCTTGAGTTCCACAGGCTTAGCACTTGCCAAGATATGGGCGCGAGTGTGATTTGCATGAGTCCATTGATTCATTTGAGGACTGACACCCGAATTAGGCCACGGCTGCTTTGGATGTTGCGTATAATGTGCTGAGGCAAGTAGTAGTAGAAGAGAGTTGGCAGATCATTGTTGTTGAAGAGCAATTTATCGGTTGATTAGTTTTTTGTGCAACTCATCAAAGCTTATCAGCGTGTCACAAACATTAACAACATCAACAATGGTCTTATATGCAGGATCTAAGCCATCCAAACATTTTTCTATAAGATCTTTGTCATCAATTGGTTTGCAAAGAAGAGTGAATTGATTTGCACGTGTTCGGATTGTAAATAACTCATAATTGTGCGAGAGCCTTGGGAAAGATTGCGCAGTTGGTCTTTAATCTATTTGATATGGCCCCTGCTTGGTTTGGCATAGATATCAGCCAAGATGAGCCAGGTGTCCCAAGAGGTGCTGCCTCTGTTAAGATGTGGGGTGGTGCTTGCGGTCATAGTTCCCACAGTTGCACTAAAGATGAGTTTGTCTTGGCGTAGCCGAGTGGTATATGCCGGTTTTGGAGCTTCAACTCCATTGGTGTTTAGAGTTGCGCTTGGATTTATGATTGTTCCATCAACATACCCTTGCAGACCATAGCCGATCATCAAGGCTTCGAATTGTAGTTTCCATGATATGTAGTTTGTGGGATTGAGTTTGACAATGGAGGAAGCTACAATATTGAGAATAATCAGAGGGTTTGTTGATTGTAGGGGCATTGTTGTTGGTGTTGGCTGCAGAGGTTGCTATCGATGAAAAGATGAAGAGGAGGAAAAAAATGGAGATGAGGCCAAGGATTAGAAGAGTTAGGATACCATATAAGATGTTTAAGGATTGCTGAAAAGCATGTTTTGAATTTACATATTGTTATGTATTTATACAACAAGTGTGTATGTTTTTTCCTAACTATCGGTTGAACTATTCTATGTAATCCCTAAAGTATACTTGTGTAAGTTTTAAAAAATTTATCCGGAGGACTCGGTCTCTTGACCAGGCAAGAGTCTTGATTTGGTTGAGTCTGATTATGCAAAATAGTCTTCACCAGCTTAACATTGTAAACAACCTATGTGATCTCATGTTTTCATCTCTCAACATAGCTTCATTATTTAGGTTGATTGACCTTTATTTTATTTTTTCGCTGTTTGTACCAGCATTGTTCCTGCGAAAATAGGTCCACAAAATCCTTACTGTTGGTTATAGCTTCAGTTGACAAGATGATCCTGAGAAAATAAATTGTGGTTGACAGTGATCTAACAATAGCGGGGAACTTGGGTTGGAAGGTCATCCATGAAGATCCAACTGGAAATCAATCATCTGAAGGTATCTGCTCTATTCTCTGTTGTCCTTAACTTCTCAAACTTCTGTTAATATATATATATATATATATATATGTGACAGTGGTGAAGCAATTTTCTTATACATATGTCATCTTTATGTCTTCTTTGTGCAGTTGCTCTTACAGCAAACTTCACATTTGTAGCCCGCGATGCCAAGACAGGAAATCAGCCACTATTAACCAGATCTCTCCAGAAACCGAAAGGGAGAAGTTATTGTGGAAAGAAGCAGAAGAAAAAAAGAAGTTGCGGAAAAAGATAAAAGGAGAACAAAAGAGAGAAATTAATGACTGTGAAATGAACGAGGCTCAATGAATTGCTGTCTGAAGGCTGAGTATTTTGCGATATGCCTGCTTTGGACAACCGTGATAGCATCCTACTTAAAAATGCATGCCTTCAGAATTCTTTGATGTGCCAGATCCAGCAAATAAATATTTATGGTAGTATATTTGGAGGATTCTTGATGCGCAGAGCTCTTTAATTGGTTTTTGCAACAGCTTATTCTTTTGTTGGTAGTGCACCTTTGATGCAACCCAAGTTGCACCCAGGCCCAAACAAGGGGAACACGACCCCAAGGATGGAGAAGACAAGCCCAAGATGTTCATGGAAGGTGGAAATGAACTCTAGAATGTCATGAAACCCACCAAACAACATGATCC
>JAOWBN010095583.1:0-19887 GCA_028565015.1 Pinguicula moranensis
GATTGAAGAACACCATCAATGGAATCTGGGAAAATGATACTTGGATTGAGAATCCAGATACAGTAAAAAATTGCTTTTTGCAACACTTTAAGAAAAGGTTCTCTTAGGTCCTCTAGTCAAGACCAAAGGTCCAAAACATGATCTTCAACACACTTGCGAGACTCAAATTTATCTCCGTGTTCGAAGTCATTGAGAATGAAATCCATCTAGTAATTCACGGTGAACAGTAACTGTCTTCCCCTCCGGCTATTTTACGTCTCGCCACCAACCACGAGCAGTCTACCACTCTACCGCATCTTACTGTACTCTCCTCTTCCCAGTGATGCCTCGTGCGCCGGGGAAGGCTACTAAAATCCACCCCACCATAACCAGGAACCGTAAAACCTTGTTTTCTATGCCGCTCTCTACCCCCTCCAGCAGTCTCGTCCAGTAACTATTCAACCATCCCAGGAACTCGCAAAACTCGGGGAGCTCCCCGACCCCCACACTCACTTCCAATCTCCCTCTGAACCACGACCACATCCCTATACCACCACCCCTCCCTCGTTTATTTCATTAGTCGCTAGTAAAACCACAGACCTCATTCATACACTATGTCAAATTGGATGATTCCCTCTCCGGACCAGAAGCGCTTGACGCGCGCTGCCATCAAGGCTGGAAAAACTCCGTTAGAACTTGTCCACTGAACTAGGAGTTATGATGACACTATAAGGATGCAAAATCCCTTCTCTGTTCATGCTAGACTAGGACAAAGGGTGAAGGAACAGCCAGCACCACGATCTGATCTGAAGGGAATAAGCTCACCTCAAACATTTTTCCTGTCCAACTTTCCACTCAACTGCGACACTGACAGGCTAATGGGGTATTGAGGAAACAGGGTAACATTTGTTCCATCTAGGTAGACAGAAAACTATATCAATATGGTTCACCCTTGGCATTTCTTGATTTCAAAGATTCTACAGACATAGACATTAAGCTCTTTCAGCTCAACAACATATGGATTGGATCTTACCGTTTGAAAGAAAATATTGCAAGGTATCCAAAAAATAGTGATCGGATGCCACGAAGGAAGATACAACTAAGTTGGTCTCCGAAACATGTTCCTCTGAAGGAAAAGAATACTATGGTGGTTATGTCTTCCAAGCTGGAATCCTTGAATGGTAAGACTATAGTCATGTCTAAATCAGGTGTGGAATTAGGCTCTACATGTGGGGTACAAGACCAATCTCACAACCCCACGAGGACTATACCAGTATTATCCTTTACCAGAAAGGCACATCTGCTGACTGGCTGTCACAGGGCTACTTAGGCGTATTAAAGAAAAATGATGAATGGAGGGAACTTCAACTTGCAATGCAAACAACTGGTTACCTTAACATCATGGTAAGCCCACTAGGAAGCAAAAGAGTACTGCTATGTGAAGAAAAATATAAGGTGGCTGATGAATTGGCTATCTTATATGATGCCCTGGTACAAAATATATGGCCTGCCACTCCAACTGTGGACTACAAAAAACCTGGAGATTATTGGAAATTAACTCGGCAAACTGATTGAGATAGATGAATGCACTACCACGCATAAAAGGATAGAGTCTGCCAAACTCTTGATCCAATCTGAAATACATCACCCTATCCCACAATCCATGCCTATTACCATTGATGGCAAAGTTACCACTTTGATCATCCGGGAGGTCATCACTGGAAGACTACAGACACACCCTTGGCAAGATACATCTACAATCTCCTCTTCCTCTGATAGCACAACTAATTATCTGGACTTTAACTTTGGTTATGCTAGTGTCACTGATGACATTTAAGTCCAGGATCAAAAACCACATAAACAACCCATGACGGCTGAAGTAGACTCAGTAAAATAGGGAATATCTGAGAAACTAGAATGGTGGCAGGCCTCAGGAGGTTCAGTGTCCGCTACAGACAGTATACTCGAGGCAAAGTAAGAAAATCCAAATCTTCCTAAAGAGAAGCCTACTCATAAAATTAAGCTTGAGTTAAGATCTGAACATAAGATGGGGCTCTTTATGGATACAGTAGGAGATCTTCGAGGTCAACCTCTCCTAGATGAGAAAGGACAAGCAGTTGTGACTCCTGAGAGGAGTTCAAAGGTGATGGTTAGAGATACAACTATTCTAGAGATGCATCGTCAGATTAAGCTATACGATCAATCACCCCACCCTTATAATGAGGAATCAGATCTTATGGAATCGGAATCCACTTCTCTAATTAACATCCCCCTCTCGGAGTTTCCTTCACTGGAGCCATTTAAACCTACTGTGCAAGAGATCCCTACTGCCACTCCCATTGTTAAGAAGATTAAGCCTAAAGCAACCAGGGAAAAATGAGACCATGGTCCAAAGACAAGAAGCCAAACGAAGAAGACAGTGAACCTAAACCAAGACAGAGACCAGACCCTTCTCAAGGAATGTATGGATACTATAAAACCCCATAATGCAACAAGTTTAACAGAATCAATAGAGGGAAAACAAGCAGATCAGTCTTTTGGAAAAACAGAACTGAGGCAAAAGCAATAATAGCCCTTGTTCAAGAAATTGGCTTAGTCTATGCAACAAATCTGGATGAAACTAGCTCGAGATTAGCAGCTCTACAAGGCAACCAAACTACGAATCGGCCAGCTAGCAACTTAGAATATGAGGAATCAGGGAGCAAGGAGATAGAAGATCTTCTTAAATGAAGGTCATAACATATAATGTAAGAGGCTTTTGTAGCCCCAGGAGGAGGAGAAGAGTTAAAGCACTCATTACAGAACAAAATCCTTACTTTATAAGCCTTTAAGAAACAAAGATGGATATAATAGATAAGAGGTTTTGTGACCGTCTGTGGCACAACAGTGAGCTAGACTGGATATATCAGGGATCTAATGGTCAAGCTGCAGGATTACTCTGCATTTGGGACTCTACCAGGTTCACTAGAACAAAGATCTTATCTGGCTCTAAGATTTTGGGAGTAACAGGGAACTCGAAAAATTATACAGTGCAGTCCAACATGCTGAATATCTATGGACCAGGGGACCTTCCATCTAAACAGGATCAATGGGATGAACTCCTGGAAATTTATGACAACAAGTTGAATGAGAAATGGTGTTTAATGGGCGATTTCAACGCCATACTACAAGAGGATGAAAGAAGAGGTACTACATACTCCAATAGCTGCCAGGAAATATCATTATTCAGAGCCTGTGTAATGGAAATGAAACTACATGATTTGATGTTGGAAAGAAGAAAATTCACCTGGTATCTTAAGTCACTAAAGGCCATGAGTCGGTTGGATAGGTTCCTTGTGAATGACTTATGGTTGGGAGAGGACATAGAATGATCACAAGCAGGACTAGACAGGGATGACTCGGACCACTGTCCAATGGTCCTATGCAACAACATTCAGGACTGGGGGCCTAAACCTCTTAGAGTTTTAGATTGTTGGCTTGAAGATCCATACTACAATACACTGGTAGAATAGGTGTGGAACACTGCAGAGGTGAGTGGCTTTGCTAGCTTCAAGATCAAAATCAAAATCAAAATTTTAAAAGAAGCAATTCAGAATTGGAATCAACAATCACCAATGAATCTGATGGGGGAGAGAAAAAAGTTATTGTCCTATCTTGCATCTAAATAAATGTAGGCTGAACAAAATCCTACACTGCCCTTGCTGGAGGCCGAACAGTATACCTTGAAAAAACTAAGATCTAAATTTGAAATTCTGACAAATGAGTTGGACAGTGTACTATACCAAAAATCAAGGATAAATTAGTTAAAGTTGGGGTTGCTAACACAACATATTTTCATAGATGGCTGAGTAGAAACCGAAAGAAAAGCATGATCAATGGGGTACAAGACAATGGCAATTGGCTAGAACATCCAGAGGCAGTCAAGCAATGTTTCAGGAAACATTTCCAGCAAAGATACTCAGAGACTAGCTGGAACAGGCCTCGGTTGCTAAACATAACCTTCAATAGACTGTCAAGTCTAGCAAAAGAATTCTTACCTAGACCTTTTGCAGAACAGGAAATAATGGATAAGCAATTCAAGCATGCGGCAACAACAAAAGCCCGGGCCCTAATGGTCTCAACTTTAGGTTTATTAAGCATTTTTCTGCATTACTTAAAACTGACATACTACAACTGTTTTTGGAATTTTATAGGAACTACAGGCTATCAAAATGGAGCAACGCTTCACATATCTCACTCATAGCTAAAATAGATTCTCCTTTGACCCGTGATGACTACAGGCCAATCACCTTAATTGGAGCTATGCCTAAGATAATTACTAAGGTTCTTGCTTGCAAAATCTCTATGTGATGGAGGAGATAATCTGTCCAACCCAAATGGCATTCATGAAAAAGTGAAAGCTTTTTGATGGTGTACTGATTGCCAATGAGGCCATGGTTGAACTGAAAAAGACACATACAAAAGCATTCTCTTAAAAGATGATTTTGAAAAGGCTTTTGATAATGTAAACTTGAAGTATCTACAAGATGTAATGCACCAAATGGACTTTCCAAAATGCTGGATCTGGTGGATAAAGAGCTACTCGAAATAGCCTCTACTTCAATTCTTATAAATGGCAGCCCTACCAAGGAGTTCTACCCTTTGAGAGGCCTGAGATAAGGTGACCCGTTATCACCATTTATCTATCTAATTGCAGTTGAAGGCCTTTCTATCATGATCCATAAGGCTGCTAAGATTGGCAAATTTAAGGGAGTGGAAATTGGTTCAGAAAGGATCCAACTCTCACACTTGCAATTCGCGGATGATACCCTCTTCTTTGGGCAAGGATCCTGGTCCTCTGTGCAATCCTTAAAGGCCATTCTAGTAAATTTTGAGCTAGCTTCTAGAATTATAATTAATTGCAGAAAAGGCAGCTTATTATGTATCAATTTGCCACAAGAAATCCTAGAAGATATGGTTGCATATCTTGGATGTAAGACTACATCACTTCCTCTAACTTATTCGGGACTTCAAGTGGGAATTTCTGCCAAAACAAACACACAACTTGATCTCAGGTTCTCAGAAAGTTCACTATAGCATTAACCCTATGGAAACATCAATTTATCTCTATGGGAGGAAAGCCGAAAGTCCTTAACTCTATCCTCTCATCCTTACCTACACACTTCTTTTGTTTCTATAAGACACCACCTTCAATCTTGAAAAAACTGATGCAATTCCAGATATCCTTTTTGTGGGAAAGTAACATGAATCAAAGAAAGGTGTCCTAGGTAGCATGGAATAAAGTGACTACTACACGGATAGAAGGGGGCCTAGGAGTTCGAAACCTAAGTACATTCAATAATGAGGAAAGTGGGGCTATAGAATCTTTGGAATGAGAAAAGTCTAGCCATGGATGTACTGAGATCCAAGTATGGAAGGCAAGGAGTCCTATCGGTTGGAAATCTAACTGAACTCATCAAACCTTCAGCCACAACTATTAGATCTAGAGGAGCAAGATATGTATCCCACTGGTGGAAAGGTCTAGAAGAGACACTATCTTCAGAATGGTTCATACCGAATACCAAGATCAAATTAGGCCCTGAGAAGGAGTGAAAGTTTGGACTGGAAATTGGCTCAACAATTCTTTTTTACCAGTAAGTTTCCCTATACTTTATAGGCTGGTTTCTAATAAATGAATGTATGTTGCTGATGCAGGTTTATGGAATGAGTGCAACTGGATCTGGACGTGGCAATGGAGAAGACAGCTAAGAGAGTCAAATACGGAGGATTTAAAATATCTGCTAGCTACCCTAAACAATATTAAACCAGATGTTCACACAAAAGACAAGTATTTCTTTGAGGGCACAACTGAAGGTAGGTACACAGTTAGTAGAGCATATAAGGAAATCATCACAGGCCTCCCTCAATCATATTCGAATCAGGAGAAGCTGCATATATTAAATATCTGGAACATTTTCACGCCTATGAAAGTACTAACCTTTTCTCGGAAGTGTCTGCAAAATGAAATTCTTACAGAAGGAAATCTGCAACGCAGGAACATAATTCAGCAAGGAAATAGACATAAGTTGCCACCTTTGCCAATTAGAAAATGAAATGGTGCAGCATTTATTTTCTAAATGTTCATCTATCTTGCATGTATGTCAACTTATGATAGCCTGGCTATCATTGGACATCTCAAAGTTACCAAACAACAACAAAGTACCAGCCCTACATGTCTTCTTAGAGATCAAACCAAACACTGTCAACATTGAAGCTTGGAAAACACTATGGTTAGCTTCTTTTTTTTGGGTAAGCCAAATTTTATATATGTATAAAAATATTCACAGTAAGTATACTAAACAAATATGTACAAGCTAACATCTTGGTGGTATTGAGTATTCATTGGTAAATTCAGCGTGTAGTCCCTTGATCATGAACTGTATATCTTGCCCTTCCCTCTTACCCTCCTTTATAGCTAAGGGTGTTCAGGAACATGGCTCCCCTAACGTCCTGAATGCACAAGCATCTCAGCATAGAGTTCATCGCCTTCACCTGCTTTTCACCAAGTCTGAATGTCATGACTATCATCTTATCGATAGCCTTTTTCAGGAATATCGGTACATAGCTCGGTTCAGCTTGGTGAGCTATCCCTGTATTATGAGGAGGGAAAATCAGGTTGGGCTAGGTTGTACATGTTCCCTTTCAAGACAACCATTCGGCCATCTTTACCAACAAATCTCAATACCTTCTATGTATTCCTTTTTGTCTTTGAACGTCTTTGATTTTCATCTCTGCTCCATGTGTTTGGCTTATCCAGAAGACCATCAGCTTCTTTGCTGTTTGTTTGCCTCTATCAGTCCTTGAATATGTCTGTTCTTGGATCAGGTAGTAGTACATTGCCTTCAATTTTCAGTCTCTGGATCAGCATGTCTTTTACTTCTTTCTGATCCGGCTCTCTTCTGGTTATAGACATTTGGAGCTCTGATGTACCATAGGACTGGATTTCCTTCCCAGTTATCTCTTCCTCTTCGTGTTTCTACTTTCCAGTGCATTTGATACATTGATGCCTCACCCTCTCATTGAAGAGCATCAGAGATAGTGCACTTCAAAGTTCAGTATAGTTTATTGTTTTAGTGTCATTGAAAGGGACTAGGAATGCCTCCTGCTTCACCTAACCTGTACCATTTTGAAAGTTGAAGATAGTTAAACCAGATAACCAGTAAGTGAGAGTAGGTGTGAGTGATCTTCACTGATGTGTCGTCACCCTTGGAGCAGCCTGCAGTCACCTCCTTACTCCGTGTTGTGTGTGTTTTAAAACCGTCTCAAAATAAAGGTTAGTACAATTTATTAGAACATCAAACACATGCACGGATTCATTAACCAATCAGATAAAGAAAATGGGAATAAGGAAGCAGTTCTTATGGTTCTTATTCTAATCCAAGTTGATCTTTGGATGAGTATTATGATAGACTGGATATGTACCTCTTGATTGTGGAAATGAGCCTGATTTCTAGTCCACCATATCTTCCATACTATAGCAATCCAGATTGCTTTCCACACATCAGCATTTACCAGCCTGGGTTTCATGTCCTCAAAAGTTTGTAGTGAAGGCATATCCGTAGTAGTTTGGCCACTTGATGGTAGATGATCTTGAAAAAGCCAGTGCATTATGCCCTGCCATATGTTCGATGTAATGGTACAAGAACTGAATACATGTTGTAAGTCTTCCTGACCTGATGAGCAGAGAGAACAACTCAAACTCAAATCTTGTGATTGTGGTATAATATGTCTTTGTTGGAGGATAGTCTTGAGAGGGATAGCAGCCTGATATATCCTCCATACAAGTATGATTTCCTTCGTTGGAGAGAACTTATTCCACAAATTCACGTGATGTTGAATAGCCTCCGCTGTAAATACTGGCTGCTCATGATCAATCTGTGCTCTGTAACCTGCCTTTACCGTGTAGCCTTCAGGAGTATGCCTCTCAAATATATAGTGATCTACCCCTGATCTTTCTGGATGTTGAGATTGCAGCATAGTGTGTAAGGCTGTTAGTTCATGAAGTTCCTGAATCCTCATACCTCTTCTCCAGCTTAAATTCCAGTGCCATACATCAGCTTCCCAATATCCTGCATCCAGGATAGTTAGATTCTGATTATCAGACAGTCTAAAGAGTCTAGGAAATGCTGTGTCCAGCCTGGACTGCAGCAGCCAAGCGTCCTTCCAGAAAAGAGTGTTTCCTCCACTTCCTAGTTTTATTTTAATAGCTTCTTGAAACCATGGTTCTTGAAGTACCACCTGTAGTTCCTTCCACCATGTCGATGTATACCTTTCCCCTCTTCTCCTTCCCCTTCTAATGTGTGGTTGTTGTTGCAGCGGCTGTAATTGTCTAAATCCCCCAACTGAAAGTACCCCTTGCTGCCCATATCTAGCCAGAAGGATCTCTTTTGCTAATGTGTTCTTGCCTGATAGGATTTGGTGCCCCCATTTCCCTAACATTGCCCTGTTAAAGAAACTGGTATTGCGCATTCCTAGCCCACCCTTGTCCTTAGGCTGACATATTTTCTTCCAAGAAATCCACTTCATTTTCTTTGTTGTCTGTGTGCTGTTCCAGAAGAAGTTTCTCATGATTGTGTCTAACTTTTTTAGTATGGCAGGGGACGCCATGTAGAGAGATAGGTAGTGAGCTGGGATGGCAGCCAACACCGAGTTGAGGAGAACAAGTCTACCTCCCGTAGAGAGGTGTTGATGGTTCCAAGATCCTAGAGTTTTTTCCAGCTTGTATAGAACAGGTGCCCAGCTAGCCATTTTGTGATGGTTCCCACCTACTGACATGCCAAGATATTTGATTGGGAGAGTCTTTGTTTGGCAATCTAGGTAGGCTGCCATCTCAACCAACATATCATCAGGAACATTGATTCCAGTCAGACAGCTCTTCTTGTAGTTTATCCTTAGCCCTGAGAGTAACTCAAAATTCTGCAGGAATTATGTTTGATGTTAATCGACCATGAATTAATATAATCATATTATGATTAATGAATTAAACTCTTTTAATTTATTAATCCTTAATTCGTGTCCATAGACCATGAGTGACATTTTGCAACATTTCATAGATACCCAAGTATTGAAAATATCATCTAAGGAGACTATCCCTTTCAAGAACTAGCTCCTATGTAATTAATATCCCTTTTCCTTGTTCATATCCAAATCTAGCATATAGAAGTTATGTTAACCTCTTTTGATAAATGCGAAAGATCTTGTACCAGAGATCATGATTTTCAAGTATTGATTAGACACTCTTTTCAAATCATACTCGTACTTTGATCAAAGATTTCTTCATG
Source organism: Pinguicula moranensis (assembly GCA_028565015.1). Classification (NCBI taxonomy): domain Eukaryota; kingdom Viridiplantae; phylum Streptophyta; class Magnoliopsida; order Lamiales; family Lentibulariaceae; genus Pinguicula; species Pinguicula moranensis. The sequence goes on from JAOWBN010095583.1 coordinate 9,300, forward strand.
ATCTCTTACAAGTGGACATAAGGATATCGTCTCCTAACTATTTAGGAGTGATAAATCCTTTATCGATCACTCACAACCCTTTCGTACTTCATATCATTCCCAAAAATATCCATCGTTACCCATTTACGATGTAACCCCGAATAGAATTATATAGTGATATCCATACTCAAGATTCTATGGTGATCTCTAATCTAAAGATCACTTACACCTACTACTTCTGTAGAGTATCAACCATTGACAATATGGTGAACTCTAGTTGTGTTAATCTCATGTACTTGTAAACTATAAGCACCCATGTTCTAGTTTATGTCTCGCTACATTGTAGTTGATGAGATCAACTATGTACTTCAAAAAGAAGCGGCTTAAAGCATGCTAACCTATCTGTATTAGTGATGCATGCCTCACTAATACTATGGTTATGGATATTTAGTATTGATAACTTTATTAAAGTGATCTCATCATCACAAGTCCTTGTCACTATAAGTTATCAATACCAGGGCTTCATTATTTGTTATGCAAGAAAGCAAGTAAATAAAACAAATAATGAAACCAAACAAAACATATCCAGTAAATCCCTCCCTTAAGCAAGAAAATAAATAATGAATAATGTTACATATCATATGCACAAATATAAAAGTATTATTACAAAGGCCTTAGGTGATTGGTCTTAGGGCACAACACTAACAAACTCCTACTTGCACTAAGGCCAAACCTGATGTTCCAACACTTGCTTGAGTACATAAATGGATCTCGGAAGATTGCATATTTTGTTGGCCTCTTTGGATTCAAAACTTTGAGATAGAATCATATATACCTCTTCTAGGAAATTTCCATTAAGGAATGCCATTATGACATCCTTAATCATAGTGTGCCACTATGGAAAGCAATATCCTAATGGATTTAAGCATGACTACTGGAGAGAAGGTTTCGTCATAGTCAATGTCTTGTCTCTGATGAAATTCTTTTGCTATCAGTCTAACTTTGTAGGTAATTACGTTACCAACCATGTCAATTTTCTTTTTAAAAACCCATTTGCACCCTTTAGGGACAATCCCTTCGGTGTATCAACCAAGCTCCATACATTATTTTCATACATGAAATCCATTTCGGAGTTCATGGCATTAAGCCATTTGTATTTGTCTATACTAGACAAAACTTCTTCGTAGTCAGTATCTTCATCATCTTTTATGATGAATACACCATTTTGTTCGTCTAGATTACATCCATAACGAACAGGGGCACGGTGTGTCCTATTGAACCTACAAAGTTCTTGTGTTTGAGCTTCTTCTATTATCTCATCTCTATGAAATAGTTGCTATTGTTCCATCTATTGGTCAGTGCTTGGATGTGGATAGAACTTCTTTAAGGTTCGCTTTACTCCCACTTGCCTCTTCTACACTTTCCTTAAGAGATTTGATCCCATGGCTGACTCATCGATCCATCCACTTACAGGTTATTATTACAATAGCTTTAGAGACACACTCTCTTAGCCTAACGCATGACCCATTTTTTTGAGCCTTTATGCAGCCAGTAAGGGTCCTCCCAATTATGACCAAGCTTTCATGTATGCTTTTCAAATTTTTGGAGTACCAAGTGTCCCATCTTGAAGGCTCAAGGCCTTACATTTTAATTGTAAGCTCACTTAGTTGCGTCGTAGTATTTTTGGATGTTACTTTCAACCCCAACTCTCTTGTCCTCAAGCCACTCAAGATCGGGACATTTGGATTCCTAGGTTTCCTTGTCGTGGTATTCTCTAATCCATGGTATGTGGATGGTAAATTCAACAGTCGCTACTACCTCGGACCCATAAATGGGGGCAAAAGGGGTACTCATGTTGTAGTCTTGAGTGGTGTGATAGCTCCACAATACCATGGGTAGTTTGTCAGCCCATCTCCCTTAGTTGTCCTTGAAGGTTTTCCTTAATTGGTCCATGATCTTCCAATTGGTTTACCTTAGTTTGCTCATTGGTTAGAGAATTATAGATAGAGGTGAAGTTTTGCTTTATGCTCAGGTCTTCACACCATTCTTTGATAGTATGGTAAGGGGAATACCAAAGTAGTAGACCATCTTCTTCTAGAATAACTTTATGATTTTAGTCTAAAAGATCCGAACTAGGGCCTCAACCTCTACCCATTTGCTAAAGAATTCTACGGCCACCACTATGAACTTCTTCTCGCCGTTGGTCTGCGGTAGCGGTCCCACAAGATCCATCCCCCATTGATCAAAGGGGTAAGCGATGGGAAGGATCTTCATCAGGCTTGTGTGCTAATGTCTCAAGTTCCCAAAAGTTTGGCAAAGAGGACATTTCTTTACATACTCTGTGACCTCGGCTTTCATGGTGGGCCAGAAATACCCAATCCTTACAATTTGATGGACGAGGGCCATACCTTCAAAGTAACCTCCGTAGGTGCCTTCATGTACTTTTTTCCTCAACGTCCTCCCCTTCGACACACCTAAGGTAAGATCCTTCCCATGTTTCCTTGTACAAGTCTCATTGATCCAGGTGAATCGATCGGCCCGCGCGATCAGCAGACACGTCACTGGGGAGGATCCCAAGGAGGAGGAACTTGATTATTGGGGTTCTCCAAGTCTCAGGCAAAGGTTCTTCCTGTATGAGGATTTATTGTGATTAGGGAGGCAATGGGTATTACGATCATGATTACCATTAAAACTAGCTTCATGAAAAATCAATCTACAAATAGATTGCCTTTCTTTGATCGGAATAACTATAGTTATTGGGAAGGGGGAATGATGATTTACACTCAATCGGTAGATCATCTAATTTGGAAGATTATCTTGAACAGTCCTAGATTACCTAAAGATAGAGATGAAAGGGATAAATCCGGGGGTAACTGCGCAGAAACTGATTATAGGATTATGTTTTTGAATATGAGACGTGAATATTTTTCATTGTACATTAAGTCCAATTGAGTATAATAGAATATCAAGTCGTAAGTCGGGTAAGGAAAGTTTGGATAAGTTGGAAGTAACTCATGAAGGTACACATCAAGTTAAAGATGGAAAGATAAATATGTTTACTCATAACTATGAACTTATTAGCATGGATCCAAATCAATCTATTTCCTCTATATTTACAAGGTTCATGAATATTGTAAATGGTTTAAATTCTTTGGGAAAGATTATTGCTAACGAAGATCTTGTGAGAAAAATCCTTAGGTCTCTTCCAAAAGGATGGGAACCAAAAGTGATGGCTATCCACGAAGTCAAAGACTTAAAGGAGCTGACTATTGATGAACTTTTTGGGTCACTTATGACTCACGAGATGACGGTCAAACAAAGAGATGAAGTGGAGACCAAAGAAAAGAAGAGTCTAGCACTCAAGGTTGGAGTCTCATCTCAAAATGCACCTTCCTCAAATGACGATGATGGGGATGATGATGAGGAGGAGGAGGAGGAGGAAATGGCATTGACTGCTAGGAGAATGAGGAGGCTCTTCAAGAAATTATTTGACAGAAAAAAAATGAAAGTTAATGAAGGTGACCAATTTGTTTTAAACGTAATAAACCAGGGCATATCAAGTCGGATTGTCCATTTCTCAAGTCCTTAAAGCTGGAAAAAAAAAAGAGAAACAAAAGGCTTCCCTCATCGCTTGGGGTGATAGCAATGATAGTGACTCTGGTGAAGAAGAGGCTGCAAATCTGTGTCTCATGAAAGACTTTGATGATGAGGTAACACTCTATGACCATATCCCGTTTAATGAACTATGTGATGCATTTCGTGAAGAACAATTGCTTCTAGAAAAGGACAATTTCAAGTATGTCACACTAAAATGATAGTTCAAAAGTTTAGCAAAAGAATACAATGACTTGAAAACTGAGCCGAAAGAATAAAAGACTCTAAATGATGGTTGGCTAAGCTAGGTCAAGATAAGGTGAATGAGCAAACTTTTGAAAATGAAAGTTTGAAGGAACAAAATAAAGTATTGGATGGTGATCTAGAATCATTTGCTAAGAGCACTAATAGACTAGTTTACATCACAACGTCAAATCCTTTTTCGATGAAATGACGGTAGAAAGAGGAATTGCCTGGCATTGCATATTAATCCTTCGTTTGAAAGCTCGTAGTATGTTATTGTAAAGAGGGTAACTCCGTCGGGATTAAGCGATCTACGTCTGTGCATACACCTACAAAAGCTTTCAAAGTGAGAAATGAAAGTCCTTCAAAACCCAAGCGGAAAGAAATTTAAAGTAAATTGCAATAAGGAAAAGTAAATAGACAAGCAAACAAGGAAACAAGCTAACAATAACAAAGCTAGGAACCCGAGTTTTCGTAAATGGCGCCAAAAACATGATGGACAAAAATAATGCTTTCACACTATCCATTGTGGTAATACCCGCAAGTGTACGGACTAGTGTAGAACCGGTGAGTTCACTCATGGACTTGGAATGGCTATAACTAAGCTATCAAAACACTAGTGCCTATCTAAAGGGAAAGTACAACGTGAAAGCAAGTAAAAGTGGATTATTTTGAGACCATTTTATAAATTACCAATTAACAACTAGTCAACAAGGCAAAGAATTAACTCAGCAAACTCAAGGGAGAAGGATGTATGTGCAACCCAGCTTACTCCGCCTATACTATGTCACGAATTGATGTTATAGCATGCAAACCTATAGGGGTTCATTTGATGGCGGGATTCCCTAGATGGTGGTTAATGGTTTATTCTCCTAGGGATATGGTAGTCTATTTGATGGCAGGAATCCCAAGTTTCACACCAACACTCCTATAAGGGGTCCGTTTGATGGAGGGATCCCCCAAGTTATGAATAAGGGCATAAAATTTAGGACTTAAGAACCTACCTAACCATTATTAAATTAGATGTCTGTTTATTTTGGTTTACTTGTAGTTGGTTATTGTCTCGCCGATCTTCCAAACTCCCTAAATTATCTGAGTTCTCCCAGTAAGGTGACCAATCTATCAAGAAAAGATAATATATAATATTAAGCACAATAAATAGTAACGAACCCCAACTTTAATCCATAAAATTTAACACCAAATCCAATCTATAATATAGGCAACATCTACTAGGTACCCACTCATGCAAAATGGTTTAACTCATGTTCACAAGGAAAGTAATAAAATAGTTCCTTACAATCTTTCCCTTTCAAGTGGATCCACCACCAAAATGGTGAAAGATGTCCAAAACTTTATGGACAAGCATCAATTTCACGGTTGGAATCCACCTCCTTCTCCAATTTCAACAAATCCCAAGTGAATTGAATGCTAAACCCTGGAGAGAGAAACTCTCCAAGACAATTAATGATAGAGAGAGAAACTTGTAGACAATTGTAAGTAGTGAAAATGGAAGAGAGAGTTTTTTATTCTAAGTTAAATTTAAATATAAAAGTACGATTTTAGTGGGCGGTAGAATAGAAAATTCAGCCCAAAATGTTCCTTCCAAAAAGTTGGAGGTGCGACATAGGCGGTCGCTTAAAGGGAAATGGCGACCGCCAGAAAATATGATATGTAACTTCGGGCGTACTCAGGCGAGTGTCTGAAGGAAATAGGCGGGCACCTAATGGAAGTGAGTGGGCACCTGAAACTCGGATTTGCTTCCTTTAGTGGGCTTGGGCGACTGCCTAAAATCCTGGAATTTTGCCTCGGTTATACATAGGTAGTCGTCTAAAGGAAAGGATGGGTGCCTGCGATGATTTGCTTTTGCCTTGGGTGGTACTAGGCTGCCATTTTGACCTCATTTCATTTCCTTTTCAAACTCTTTTCTGCATAAATCATCACTGGGGAAATTAAAGACACAAATAAAGAGAAAATAAGTAACATGAATACAAAAGACACGCAAAATACTCAAAACATAAGGAAAATCATCCTAAAAGACCTTGATTAGTTGGTGTAAAACCCACTCATCACACTGTACTGAATGAACTAGAGGGTTTTTGATATGCCGTTGGAAATCCATTGATGTTTGGTTTTCATAGAATTTTTAATCAGGGCATTTGGAGTTGTGGAGAGAGATATGAGCAATCTGGTGGAAGGTATCAGATTGGTTCAAATCTCAATTCAAGAGGTTGTATGCGGGCGTCTCGAGTGGTCACTCGAGCACCTAAAATTCCTTAGCCTCTTCTAATGGTATGAGGCAGGCGCCTGGTTTGTATGGGTGGCTACCTGACTAGAATTTGCTCCTTGGCTACTCTTCTTGTCGTCTCTGCTCTTGGTCCAACCAGGGGGAGTACTATACATCGATTGAACCCATTGAATTCTTCTTTCGGAGAATTTTGGATCACCAAGTTTGGACCTCTGTATTGAGAGATATGCACAATCTTGGGGAGGTGCGCAAGTGTATTTTTGCCATTTTTTACTATTTTGGGTTCATTTCACCACCTTTTCACATCTTTTGAATAAGGGATTCCTAAAAATAAATAGAAAACAAGTAAATCGAACATAAAAGACTGAGGAAAAACTTGAAATACTAGCAAAAACTAGGATAAAAGAGCTTGATTTGTCGGTATAAATCCGACTCATGACCCGCACAGAGTATACAACATCCGAGAAAAGGGAGCCATTGAGCTCCTAATGAAAAACTACAAAATCCCATTCTAGGTATCTCGGATTTAAAGACTATATGTGGAGTTGTTGAGCTCCTCGCGTGCGCAACTACAAAATCTCACTCGCGATCCCTCATCAGTTGAAAGAATAGAGGGGAAGTTGTCGAGCTACCCACACACAATTGCAACATCCCATTTAAAGTCTCTCATGGACGAAGAAGGAGTCATCATGCCTCCCGCAACAAGTCATAATAACCTTTGGAGGTTTTGCAGTGGTTAAAGATAGAAACCACTAGGGGATTCGAGGATAGCGTACATGACAAGAGCTGACAGAGAACATTAATAGCAAAAAGATCTGGCCAACTCTTAACCTACGACATTATCTAAACTAACAAAGAGTGTTGGGCACTGGGTAATACAAAAAGATTCATAGGTAGCACTTTTCCCTATTAACCCCAGCAGACGCAACAGCGAAGCCTACACCACAAGTAGTTGAACTCGCCCTAGCCTCCCTCCGATACTTGGTCTTTTCTAGTTCACCAGGCAGTGACAGGACCTAGAGGGCACAAACTTCTCAAGTAGGCGCTCATACTTGATCACCACCTGGAGATGGGTCGTGACTAAAGGAAGTGGACAGTTGTGGTCCTCCATGATGTCCCTTACCATACTCTTCCAAGGGAAATGCTGCTAGTTGTACTCCACACATGTGCATCACCACCCAGCTATTTCAATTCTTTGCACATGCATTAGAACTCTTGGACCCAGAAAGATTCAACCTTCTAACTCCCCGAGTTCAGTTACCGAACCTCAAGGTTACGGAATTGGGAGAAAATGGCAAGGAACGAGTTCCATCAAAAGAAGACATCTTGCTAGTAACCATGTGAGGGAAGGAAAATGAGGAATGTTTATTGTCGCAAGGATGCGACCACATCAAGTTTGAAGCAATTGTGTATCAACACCTGATGATCTCGGTCCTCCCAAAGCAACTCAGGGAAAGTTGCCCCTCTGGGAAGAAGTCAGGGGAATTTTTGCCATTAAGCTAACCGAAAATGCAGAGGGATAGACTGAAATTAAAACTGAGTAGCTTGGAACCCTACATAATGGGCAAGGACTAAGTGTTGATGCCCTACAGTAGTTGTGTGGTGTTTTTACAAAAAAACACACACCTAAAATGGAAGAGATCTTGAAGATAACCTCTTGGAAAAAAAAAGAATCCCTCCACCCCACCCAGCAAGTTGTGTACGGAATGATTGATTGGGAAAAGGCAGTTGATTCGACGTAAAGACTAAAAGACAAGGTGCGTGACTGCAAAGAATGTTGAAACATCCAAGGAAAAGAACAAGTTTGCAACAAATATAGGGTTCCTAAAAATAATGGGATCAACAAGTAAGCCGAGAAATCAGAATGTTTTACAACTTATAGTTTTTGAAAAAATTCCCTCCACCCCACCCAGCAAGTTGTGTAGGGAATGATTGATTGGGAAAAGGCAGTTGATTTGGCATAAAGACTAAAAGACAAGGAGCGTGACTGCAAAGAATATTGAAACATCTAAGAAAAAGCACAAGTTTGCAGCAAATATAGGGTTCCTAGAAATAATGGGCTCAACAATTGATCCGAGAAATCAGAATGTTTTACAACTTATAGTTTTTGATCCAGGCAGTCATTTTCTCGCAAAGAGGAGGATAGTCCTCGAAGTTTTCATCCTTCTACAGATCGCAGAGCTTCACATCGTATGTTGCGTGGCTCCAATCCAACTGACTTTAGAGGTCTTTCTATACCTTCTTTTCATGAAACCTTGACTTCATAGTCTAGAACTCCTCCTTGAACTTGCACGACATTCGTCAAGGTCATCATATGCCGCCAAAAAAAAGAATTTAGTAAAACACAAAGGGAGTATAGAAGTACACAAAAATTGCCACGTACTAGCTCGGAGGAATACTGGCCCAGGACCAACAGCTCCTCCGACTCCTGTGCCATTAGCATCCTCGAGTTCACTCTAAGGACGTCCACATTAACTAGGATAAGGGTTTTGGATTAACCCCCTTGGTTTACCCTAGTGGGAGCCTTCTCTGACCAGCAAGCTCAACTTCGCTATTGCAGTGCGTACTCCTTGTTTGCATACTTTTCCTACTTGACCAGTAACTCCTTTATATGATAGAGACGAACCGATACTCCACGTGCTCGGCCTTGGACGGAAAGTGTCTTCTTTGACTCTTTACAATTCTTCTCCTTTGTTACCTGAGGACGCTTTGCAGAAATGGCCTTCGTAGAAGGCGTTGCAAGCGCAGGGGATGGTACTGTCACCGGCAGGTTAAGGCCAGGCCATCTGCAGTGTCATCCTTTGGGTCTGCCAATGGAGCAAGAGGGGGGCTCGTGGAGATATTCGTGCCAGGAGTTGTCGCCTCAGAAAGCATCAGGTCCGGAGAGGTTCCGATAGATTGAGGCTCGAGAGATTGGAATACCTCGATGTACTTTTTCGGATACACAAAAGTTGCCCTCCTCCTCATGTTCGGTTGCAATCAAAAAGCAAAACAACTAAGTCTAAAGTAAGTCCTCGATATTGCAAACAAAAATAGAAGCCTCGAGATAGACATCGGTGCACGCGAGAGGCCTGCTAAGGCCATGATTTCCTCATCCAAATAGCAAGCACTGACACTTATATTTGTGGATACTAGAGGCGATATTCATGAGGGAGAAGCAAACGACCAGCCTTGGGTGACTTGATCTATTCAAACCAAGAATTCATAAAGGACGAGGTAAAGGAAGAGGGAGGACGAACAAATAATAAATAGTTTTTTAAGCCCCTGTGGGAGGTAGCAATGGGTAACATTATCTTCATTCCTGAATGGGCATGAAGATACACACCCCTATTATCCTTTCGGATTGAGTTAACAATGGCCCAAAAGAAGGCAAAAAGCTCGCCAAGAGCAAGCTGTCTAAAAAAGATCTGGAACAAAATGAGGAATGTTACAAGGTGGCTGTGCGCATTTGAGACTAACTAGAAGAGGGCTATGCCACAATCCTGGAGGAAAGTGACGATGAAGGGATAGATCGAGAAACAATGTTTCTCCTACAATTGGGCTTTTACGATTGTGAAACACCCATTTGGAGGATGGAGGCTCTCATCCTCGGGAGCTAGAGCAATTAGGCCATAGTTGGCCGAAATGTGGAATTTTGCCATAATCTCATCTAGAACTTGTTGGTCTACTCTTGAAACAATCCCTACAATCTCAAATCCCCAGCTAAGTCCCCACTACGGCATGAACTCAAAGAAATACCTGTAAGAGAAGAAGAAATATCGTAAGGCAAGTCGGTTGGAGGACCACTTCGACCACAAATCTTGAACCTCAACTATCGTCCATGCAACCGGCCTCCAGATATGTTACCAGTACTCTCATATTCACCCGATTTCACCATGTTGTCGCTAAATACCATAACTACGATACTGCGGAAAGGGAATGTGGGAAAAGGCTAAAACGCAGAAATTGGGAGCGACGAGACGTAGCTAAAACTTGAATGAAGAATAGTGGCGGAGGAAGGAAAAACACTAGAGGAAAGTGAACTAGAAAAAGGAGCTCTAATGTCGCACACAGTCAAAGTAAAGTCGGGAAAAGTCTAAAACGTTCACAGACTATATTTATAAACCTTAAACTTGGAAAATTCATAATGCAGGCAAAAAAAAGCTTGTAAAAGCCCATTAAGTAATGGGTCCATTTGCCGTCTGGAGAAATAGATACGCTAAGTTGCCAAGCCACCTCGAAGATGGCCAGCACTTCGAAGGTTCCACCACGTGCCTCCAACATGTGAGCTCGAGGGGAATAACCTCGTACAGGTGGTGAACTCCTTCGAGATGGGCATATACATCCCCCTGACAAAGACATGATTAGCGCTGCCTGACAAGCTTAGCCTCCTCGAGTTACCGACAGAAAAATGGACCATCTGCATAAAAGAAGAAAAGCTTGTCTAGAAGTCAACTCTTTGCAGATGCCCATTTCCAATATGGTGGCGACCATCTCACACGTTGTTTGGGCACCAAGTTAGCGGACACTCAATATGCCTTTTTTTAC
>JAOWBN010095693.1:0-19886 GCA_028565015.1 Pinguicula moranensis
TAGCTTACAAGGAGTCACTCCAAGCATACACTCTGAAGACAATTGGATGGATAGACCACCAAGATCCTTGATGTGCATGATTAATTGAGAGTAGCTGCAGAACTTGAGCCTATGTGGGATAGATCTATAATTAGAGTCTGATCTAAATGCGACCTATTTGTTCATTACAGGGATAGCTCACCGATGAGAATCGAGCTGTGTACCGATATCTCTAAACAAAGCGAATCGATAAGGTGACAGTCAGGACATTCTATTTTGGTGAAAAGCAAAGGACGACTATGATCTGCATGCTGAGATGTTATGTGACCTACTATGACGCTAGATGAGCCGTGTACCAAATCACCCTTAGCTATACCTGATGGGAAGTTTGAGGAGAAGACTAGGATTGCAGACCAGTCCCCAATAGGTTTATTGGGTAGCATAGTTGGATCACATTGATCCTTCTCCTTTTTATTTATCTTGTAAATATTATACATATTAATGAAATTTGGCATTTGAAAAAAAATTGAATCACCCAACTTTATCCAGAATCACCAAAACATCTTCCCCAGGAGTCGCAATACCGTGTCCATTAGTAAACAAAATACCTTAAGTAGTTTGGTAGAGAATCGCTCGGAAAAATATAAAAGGAATTGGAAATCTTCAACTACCTAATCATTCATGAGGAAATAATAATTAGAAACTTTCAAATTAGTGATTCCTTGCAAACGATGGCGATGGAGATGGCATGGCGGTGTGGGGTTTGATTGATGAAATATGAAATAGTCGATGGAGTGGAGTTGAGAGAAGACGACTATACACCTATTCTATTTTTATTTTCGTTTAGGGTGGGTAGTTTGGTACCAAAAAAATATCTGACCCGTGGCATGGGGGACCAAAATTAAAAAAAAAGTTATCATTATAATGATTGATTTTTGAAAATCTAGAGGGAATCATAGCTCCCCTAGTCCCCTTGTCTTCGTCATTGATTTTAGGTCACTCTAGGCTGAATTGATTTTTTGTTGTCTATCAAATACCTGTTAAACTTGGATAAAAAATAATAGTTTGTACTTTTACTCTTCATATGTTGCATATGAGGAAGTTGGAATATCTATTACTCAAATCATCCAACAAATTCTTTCATGGACAGCAGAGCAAATTGCCAAGAAGGCAGAAATCGAGGAGGAGGCGTATAATCTCATCATCCTCATGCTTGGAGATTACCATGAAATTAATGGGTAAAATCGACTCTCATTATGCATAGAAAATAACCCTTAATCTTGCATTCTTGAAGGTCCCTTTATTTTCATATAAAATGGACGGTAACAAATCCATTGATGTGAATCTTGATGAATTTCTGAAAATGGTATTGCTTCTTAACGGAACCTCTCATGACATAGATAATACTAGTCAATCCATGATACTTTTGAGCTCTTTACCTGAAGATGCACTAGTTAGGAATGTTATTAAGTAATCTATAATACCTAGCAATTTTTGGCATTGAAGCTTGAGAACTAGAATTAAAGTTACAGGCTAAAGAGGGACTAACTTGTTGGTATGAGGAGACAATATAACCAATGTGAGAACCAAATTAGTGGGGAAAAAAATGAGAAGTGAAAAATAATAGATGCTTAATACAAGGAAAGTGTGGATTTATCTGCTTAAACAAAAAAGTTTAAATAAATTCAGAGAATGACAATTGTTAGTTGATCAACTAAGTAGTAAGGTGAAAGGCTTAAGAACAAAATGGTCTTATACCGCAATTCTGAGTTTGAGAATTTATGTAAAGAATGTGGGATCTTAGGGAATAGATTTGTCAAGTACACATAAGAACAAAATGGAGTGATTGAACGGATGAATAGAACTGTTTGGGATAAAAATATAAGCATGCTTTCAACATCTGGTTTGAGGAAATCTTTTTGGGGGAAGTTGTGGCAACAACAATGGATTTGATTAATTTGAGCACTTCTAGTTCTATTAACTTTGAATGCTATCAAGAGTTACGGACAGGTAGAGTGCTAGATTTATCACATCTGCGAATATTTGGTTGTGTTGCTTATGCACATGACAAAGAAAGTAAACTGAACCCGAGGTCAATCAAGTGCATATTTCTGGGATATCAAGAAGACACTTAGTGATATATACTCTGGGTAAAAGGTGCTTGGAGTCATATCTAAATAAGTCGTGATGTAATCTTTAATGAAGATTGTAGATCACTTAGATCTATTAGAGTGGATCTAAAAATAAATAAATACGACAACGAACTCGTACCTCTAATGCAGAAGCGTATAGAACCGTATTCTTTTGACTGATTATATTACAATCACGAATCGGAAGTCTACTAAAGTCTCTGTACAATTTACGTACTCATATCTTACCTTCATAGATGATAAAGCTGTAATTAATAATTATTTATTTATTTTTGGGTCTCAACACATGAGAATAATGAAAGTGATTAAGAAATAGACATACTGAACACTCTATTTATATGGAGAGATTAAGGTTTAGGAATTAATAATTAATTAAATAATTAAAAAATTATTATTTAACTAATTACACTTTTAGCCTTAACCCTAGTAACCTTATTAAAGACTATTTTGTCCAACAGCTTTCACTCGGCTACGTAAGCCGTTAGACGGAATACAGTTCTCAAAATCTCCCGATGTTTCATACGAGAAATGAGTGATGCTATCATACAGTAAATAATTGTGTCATTTTAAGTCATCATCTAAATATCATGACACTTTTAAAGTAACGATACCCCAAATCCTCTTCATATCACAGATAGTTACATATCTCTTTAAGCTATTCAATATTTGATTACATACTTAATGTAACCGATATAGCAAATATGATAAAGTTAGATAGATTATTTCTTAGACACTAATGACCATCTGTATCAGCTCGACTGTTTTTTTTACCATGGTTAGCTGTTAAAGTAGCATCATCAAGCCTCACTTTCAAGCCATAGCTCTAAATCAAATAGTAACGTTTAGGTGGACAAATGTATGTCTGTGTGATCACACAATAACAATCAGGGGGATTATTTTATCATTTTCACAACGGTCGTTCCGTAGCACAATGACTCCCAATTAGGTGGGCATGTCACTTATTTGTATCATGCAAATCGTAGCCATTGATAAATACACTCAGTTTTTATTTTTTACATTCGTCTTTAATGCTTTAATGTGAAAACTCAGACATTTCACAATTAATTCACTTAGAATCTCATTTCATACATACTGAAGCGACTGTCCAGAACATTTATCAGTCTAATCCTTCATGTTGTGCAAGTATAAGGGCGATGATCTATGTGATAGGGCCAATCATAAAACTTTATGACATTTATTGTGCCTTGTTAATTGATTGCATACATCAAAGTAATGCTCAATGAAAAGAAAAACGCCAATTTCATTCCATAATCAAATATTATAAAAACATGTCCTTATCATTCGTAAGATGTGATCAAACTCTACGTAATCCTATATTCATGACATGAGCTCTGAACACATCTCTAAGAATAGGTTTGGTCATTAGATCAATGATTATCTTATTAGTAGGAATATACTTGATACTGATATCCTTTCAGTCATAGGTCTTTCCCTTGGTAGCATAGGACTATATTGATCATTCCACGAAGGTAATGAAACTTCCTCTTGTATGCTTGCCAATGAACAAGCCCCAGGTTGCTTTGGTAATGCCTCAACAACCCAATCGTGAAGCAGATGTCCGACCGTGTATATAACATTGCCTATATCAGACTCCATGTAGTACAAGCATAAGGAAAAGTACTCATTTCTTCCTTTTCCTTTTCTATTTTTGGGCATTGATCGAGTCTTAGTGCCAAATCCTTATCAACAGGGGTGTCAACGGGTTTAGAGTAGTGCATCATGAACCGTTCTAAGATCTTATTTATGTATGCTTGTTGGACAAATCCAACATTCTCTCAAAACAATTTCTGCATATTTCCACGCCTAGGACAAACCTGGCTTCACCCATATCCTTCATCTCGAAGGCAGAGGATAGTCACGGCTTAGTGACGTTGATCATTTCTATGTTTTTTTCCAGCTAATAATATGTCATCGACATATAAGGAGAGAAACATAATTCCTTCATTTGTCTTTAGTTTATATTCGCGGTGATCTTCATCTATCATGATAAATCCAAACGAAGTAATGGCTTTATGATAACGGAAGTACCATAAGATGGAAGACAATATATGGATCTTTTAAGATGACATCCCTTGTCATCTTGTCCCGCTGAGATGAACCCAACAGGTTATCCATGTAAATCTCATCCTCAAGTGTTCCTTAAGGAAGGCAGTTTTTATGTCTATTTGGGATAACTCGAGATCCAAATAGGCAATCAGAGCCAAAAGTAGGTGAATATAGACAATTTTCACCACATGAGAAAATTTCTTTTCATAGTCTATACTCTCGTTTGGGTCAAACCTTTCGCTACAAGTCGGGCTTTGAACTTGTCAATTGATATACCTGCACCGTGTTTAACCTTGAATACCCACTTGCATCCAATCAGTTTTCAGCGATGTGGTAGATCAACAAGTTCCCAAACCTCATTTGTTTGCATTCGGTCCATATAATCTCTCACGACACTTAAACATTTTTCTCTATCGGGTGAGTTCATAGCCTCTTGATAAGAGGTAGAATTTTTTTTTTTCAAAGGAGCGAAGAAAAATACATTTTTCTCAATCTGAAAATATCCTCGATGAATTCTTCCACGTTCAGTCCATTGGATAACTGTGTGTGAAGGGTTGCTCCCACTACCCCTCTAATTTGTTGAGCTTTTAGTCACATCATCATGGCCTAAATTTTGAGAACCAATCTCGCGAGTCATGAAAATTTGAGGACTTATCTTGCGTAGGTGGGATTGCACTATTCTTGGTGGTTTGGTGAAACATACTCTCCCTTAATCCAAGAGATAGTGACTAGTCACGTTCTACTCATACAACTGACCGTCGTGTCTTATTTATCCAATAGTTGAGAATTGATCCTCTAAAATTTGACATTGCGACTGTTTATTTCAGTCATGTCTCTATTCGGGCATTCGTCAAAATCACATATCTTTTTGTATGTTCGGGGTAACAAAAGAACGCCTCCTTGATTTCTCTTGAACCAAGTTTGTCATGTCGATGGGTTGGGTTATGCATATAGCCTACCAAACCCCATGCTCGCATATGGTCCAATATTGGCTTCCTTCCATTCCATAACTCATACAGACTGGTGGGTACACTCTTACTTGGTACTTGATTGAGGATGTATGTTGCCGTGAGCAATGCATCTCCAAAAAATTAAATACATAGGTTGGTTTGCACCATCATAGACCTATTCATGTCAAGCAGGGTATGATTCCTATGTTCTGCAATGCTGTTTTGTTGTAGGGTATAAAGAATGGTAAGTTGCGTTAATATGCTCTTTTCATCACAATACCCTTGAACAGATCAGAAAGGTATTCATGACCACGATCGATCTAAAAATTAACTTTTCAGTCCAACTGTGTCTCTACTTCTGCAATGTAGCATTTGAACACATCAAGTGCTTCGTGGCGATGAAACAACAAATACACGTGTTTGAGACATGAATAGTCATCTATGAAGGTGATGAAATAAGAATCCCAATAGCGTGCTTTCACGCTCATGATCCGCAAATGTCAAAATATCTTAAATCCAAAGGATTTAAGCCTCGAGAATCCTTACCAAAAGGATTCTTGCTAGCCTTGTCAGCTAAACAAGAGTCACTCACATGCAACTTAGCCATAGTGAGTGGATTTAAAAGACCACACTTAGCAAGTCTGTTTAATCTATCTTGGACAATATGACAAGTCTAGCATGCCACTTAACAAATTCAGAATTATTATTTGTGTTGAAAACTAAGGCAAGGGACGAATTATTAGAATTGTTATAAATATCATCCAAATCATTAATGCAAAAACCATGTTTATATGAGCCATGACCAAACACATTGTCACCGTACTTTATGTTTAATCCTCTAGGAAGAAAATTAAATGAAAAAAATCCAATTATTGCAAAGAAAAACCAGAAACTAAATAACAACATATTCCCGGCACATAGACTGTGTCATGTAATTGCAACGTGTTCCCGCTAAAAAGATGGAGTTTGAAGGTGTCAATACCAATGACATCCTCTTCACTGTTGTTCTCCATAGTTACGCTTTGTGTTCAAGCTCCACAACAATGAAACTTAAAAAATCCAGCACGGTCATTTACTACGTACTGGCTTGTTCCTGAACCAACAATCCATTTAAGAAATGAATTAGCAACTAATGCATGGAAGCAAATGCATACTTTGGGGTTATTGGGAGAATAAGGTATATTTTTGGACTCGGAACAGTCTCGGGAGGAGTGGTATTTCTTTTCACATTTATAGCACTTCACACACGCCATATTATTGGGTCCATTAACCTAGGTTTTTTTTTAGTGATTTTCTTCATTTGAGCGGGTTTCTGAGGCTTCTTCTCTAGCTTGCCAAACTACCTGTTCCTCTTGGGGTTTCCTTCGTGAATAGCAAAAACATATGCAGTGCAGAAGCTCGTAGACTTTCGTCCTCAAGCTTGATATGCTTAGTTATATCACCGAAAATCTTGATGTTCAAGTCATGAGATATCAGAGTTTTAAAGAGAGTCTATCATCTGTCTTCCCTGTCGTCTGGTAGTAATGGATCACATTGTTGACCTGTTCGAACTCAAATTTTTTATCCCACCAGCCTTGAGGTCGCGCAGCATGGTACTCATAACGCATAGGTGTTCAAGTACAGGTCAACTCGAATCGATTTTGTACTGCAGCTAATTCAAATGCAAGGTACGAAGCCTTGTAGCTGATGTTTGGCTGTATGCTAACTTGAGTTTGTCCCATATGGACTTGGTCGTGCGTTCCACATTGTACACGCCATTCAGGTCTTCGTGCATGCAATACAACATAGCATAGCGACTACAATCCTTCTTGGCCCATGCAGCGTAGGGAGGTTGCGTGTTTGCGGGTTCTTCCATGGTTATGTGCTTTAGAACGTCTTTCTCATGCATGATATATTGAATCTTCTTAGACTAGATGTTGTAGTTTATCTAGTGAACTTACTGCTGGAAGAGAGCTCGACTATCATAGGGATTGCCATATCTAGTGAACTTATCGCTGGAAGGATATTAAGCACAATTTTAAAGTTAAATTTTCGGTAAGGAATTTTTGATTATGTAATATGTTAGAAAAATTTGTTAGACTCATAATCATTACGTCCTATATAACCAGAAATTTATATGAAAATCTAACTTTCACATAATCAAAAGAATTCAACTACAACTAAAACAACAACATACCAAGTATATTCCCAACTAGGTTGGGGTCTGGGGGGTCATATATACACTGCCTTACCCTTGTAAGTATGCAAAAAAGTCATTTCCGTTGCCACCAAATATGCATTGCGTCATTTAATGTATTGAGTTCCAGCAACTTCACTAAATAGAAGCACTAGAATTTAATAGAGCCATTTTGATCTAGTCCATTAGTAGTACAAAGCTAAAAGAATTGTCAATGATGACTCTTCCAGCTCCATTTGCAATGGACGTAATCAAAAGAATTCAACTAAAAACACAAAATAACATATATAGCCAGATAGATTGACACACATAATTGTTAATTATAATAATTCGGTGATTTTTACTGCAGAGCATCTTTAATTTGTTTTAGCCAAAAAATTGGCACATAGAATTGTTAACGTATACCAATTTAGTTTTGTGTTAAAAGAAAAAAAATTGAATCTATCAAAAAATCTGAAATTAATTAGAATGTGATCCTTAACCGATTCAGCAAGCACCCAGGTAGCTGGTCGGGACTCAATGTCTAAATTGGGAACTAGCCAACAAGCCAGTGCTGTCATTCCTCGTGAAGAGGCCAGATTTCTGGTGGAGACATAAATGTCCCTCTTAAAAATTAGCCCTAGATGACCCCCCACGAGCACGACTAATGCTAATTTTCTTTTGATTTCAAAATTTATGGTAATTTAATTTTGATTACCAAATTAAATTATTGACACATAGTTAATTATTATTTGTTATTTTTTTGGTTTAGAAACTAATTCTAAAAAAATAACTTATAAGCATATAAAGCATGCTAATTTGTATATTACATACGCAGAATTAGAGTACATATATTTGAATTAAATTCTTAATCATGTATGCTAAGAATTAAAATTGAATTACAACAACAACGTACCCAGTATATTTCCAACTAGGTTGGGGTCTGGGGGGTCAGATGTACGCGGCCTTACCCTTATAAGTATAGAGGCTGTTTTCGTTGTGACCCAATATGCATTGCGTCATTTAATGTATTGAGTTCCAACAACTTCACCAAATAGAAGTACTAGAATTTAATAGAGCCATTTTGCTCTAGTCCATTAGTAGCACAAAGTTAAAAGAATTGTCAATGATGACTAAAATTGAATTGCACTTAGCAAATAAATGATTCATAATCACGCTACTTTGAAATTCATTTAACATATAAATGAAATTGGGCTTCAAAATTAGTTTTTTTTCAAAACAAATTTGACCCAATTGGTTTTAGGATTTAATTTGGCCCAATACCAAATCAAAACAGACTACCAAAAACATACGGCCCAATTGTTTTTTCAGAATTTATTTTATTTAATGAATAAAAAAATATAAAAATAAAAGGATGGGTTTCTAAGACAAAGTCAATTGTGACTTTGTCTGTGCCGTAACCTTCTTTGGATTGCGCGAGCCTTCGCTTGTTTATTGCTAATCTGCTACGATTTCTCCGCTTTTCTGTTCCGCTCTTTTTGCCATGACCCAGTGCCATGTTTTGCCCCATTTATTTGTTGTTTTTCGTCGACGTGTTGTCGCCATTCGTACCAAAATTATGAGAAAAGGCCGTCGTTTTTGTTATTTTTCCTCAGATCCACCCATGAGATAACGTTGTTGCCATCTTTTGCCAAAAAATGCCATCATTTTTGTAAGATTGCAGCATTTTTCGGGTGATAACTACTTTGGTACGGTGGTACTTGACGAACACGCGCAATTCCAAAGTGTATTTGACGGTGGAAGGTGGTCGGATCCACTAATCTAGGTTGAGGGAATCGGTCGGAGCGCGGCTACGCACGGAAGTTTGGTGGCATGTGACTTACACGCGCTACCCCGTCATGGATTCTAATTGGTTAACTGGACAGTAGATAATGGCGTTGAATGTCTGTGCGATGTATGCGCTCTAAATGCATCTGTCGCATAGATCTGACGCGACGCATGCAAGAATAGTGATTGTTTTTTGGCAAATCAGCGTGGTGCACCCGCCGCCGTGAGCGGTGGTCGGGCAGGGAATACAACGGCAACGTTCAATTATGACAATTGAATCTAACATTTTTTGCCATAAAAGAAAACGAAAAAGATTGGATTAGTAACAGGATTGATCGTAAAAAGAACTAACATAATTAGATACCAAAAAGTTGGCTATGATGCCACTGTAGATCACTTATATCTATTAGAATGAATCTAACGAATAAACTAAATATGACAACGAATTTTTACCTCTAATGCGGAAGTATATAGAATCGTATTCTTCTAATTGATTATATCAGATCACGAACATAGAGTCTACTAGGGTTTTCATATAATTCACGTACTTATATCTCGCCTTCATAGACGATAAGGCAATAATTCGATAGAGAAACTATTTCTTTCTTTTTGGGTCTCAACACATGCGAATAAGAAAAATGATTAATAAATATGTGTAGTAAACGTGCTATTTGTAACGAGAAATTAGTATTTAATAATTAATAATTAATTAAATAATTAACAAATAATTGTTTTATCTAATTACACTTTTAGTCTTAACCCTAACAATCGTATTAAAAGACTATTTTGTCCAATTAAGATCAATTCCTCTATTTAGATTCTGACAAAATTGTTAAGGCGTAGGGGACACAAGCTACAGAAAAAACGTCCTTTAATATGGAGCATCCAAGATGGGAAGGCATCAAGCTTGAATCTATCAAGTCAAAACTTTAAAGGAATAGAGTTGATCTAATGGCCCCAGAGAATGAAGGAGATGAAACAAGTGTTGGATCAACTGAAGGAACAAGTACTAAAACCATATGTAAGGAAATATACTTCATAAAGTGATCAGTGAAAATACTGTAATATCTGAATCCATCGAAGAAGAACAAGCAAGGTCCATAAATCACAAAAGATCAATTCCCAAGGAGATGACGAATTTAAATTAGAAATCTAAAAAGGTAGTTTATGACTTATTACAATGACAAGCATCACAAGGGTCCGTCGGAAGGGATGATGTAGAGGACACAAGAGCAAGGAGAGAACACATTAAAGGATAGGGGCGCAGGATGACCAAGCCAAAGGTGCCACTAAGAGGAGGTGGTATAGGTGTTGGAGAATGGTAGCATGCGAGGTGACCAACAAGAAGAGCGAGGTCATTCATTCAGCTCATCTCTACATTTGCGCCAAAGAAGAGGTGTCCCCGCGATCAGATCCTTTACATCAAAAACATCAAAGAAGAACTCAATAGATGTGAGATTAGTATTACTAAATTTTGATATGGAAATAAGATTATTCTGCATATGTGGAACATATAACACATTGTTCGAAGTGAAGGATTTGAGAGAAGAAGAGAGAGTGGTGGACCCCATGTGAGTTATAGGAAGAGTGAAGCCATCACAGTTCATCATATCATCATGGCTAGTGTACGGATAATACATGGAGAGATTAGATTGATCCATTGTGACATGGTGAGAGGCGCCAATAGCAAGTAGGCACAGGGGTATCCCAAGAGGTGCAACAATGGCAAGATGTGCCCGAGGCTGCCACAATAGTAGGAGGTTGATATTGCCATGGAGGGAGCGAGAGGCGGGTCTGCTAGGGGGTGTGGCGGTGCATAAGTCGTGGTGACAAGCTAGAGCTTAGGGTAATTGCAAGCGTGGTGCCCTTGAGTACGACTTGTTTGATACAGATGCAATTGCTGGGAAGACTGGTTAGAAGTTGTAGCTGTTGGATGGGGGGCGGAGGAGGACTATCATGTACTAGATTGAGATCCTCTGGAACCCAATTAGTAAGTAACATGAGTTAAGGCAAGAACACCAGCCATCGAGTACTAAGTGCGAAGGGTTTTTGCTCACGATTACGCAGCTTCTCGTGTAATTCATCGATGGTAATGGTGGTGTCATGGCCTTCAATGGCATCCACTATGAATCATCAAGGGTGGAGAGAATTACCTCGACCAAATATTCATGGCCCATAGGTTTGCCAAGAGTGGCAAGTTCATCAGCACGTGCCTTGAGCAAACTGAACATAATCGGTGAGGATTAATATGGCCATGGGATGGTTTAGCAAAGTTGTCAGCCAATTTGAGCTAAGCCGCTCGAGGGGAATAACACTCGAGGACAAAGCATCAATCAATCCACCGAAGAGTAGCTTATCTTTGCAGATACATGAAGTATAAGTCGGATTTGATGGTGACATCAGGACACAGAAATGAACCATCTACATATTTGAAGAGATCATAGCCAATTAGAAAATTGGTGGAGGTAAGCTTTACGATATTGGTGATGTAGCACAAAATTATGCTTATCAATAAAACTAAATTTGCAAGAAAATTCTTTATTTTTTATTGGATACAAATATAAAAATTTAGCAATATTTCGTAGAGCCGAAAAACCTTCTCATTTTGGAATCTTCTTCCTTCTTTTATAGGCAAACATGTGGGGTCGGGGTATGGGTAGGTGTCACTTGGAGGTGCGTTTGAGATTTGCATGTCATACCTCATGAGACACTGTGCACCACTTCTATTTCTTATTTTTCCTTTGCTTCTTATCCCCTTTCTAGGGCATTTTCTTTGTTGGGCCTCTTTTATTAATTCTCCTTTCTTTGGGTTGGCTCAGGTGAAGAGAGAATAGGAAATAAGGTTATGGGCTGTGGATCGGGGCACCACCATTATCTCCCCCCCTCATTTTTTGTTTAATCGATTTTTATGAAAACTGATACAACAAATCTAACATAATCTTCTCCAGACAAACGTGACCAAAGCTTTGTAGGTAGACTGCCTTTCTTGCCCAATGTCCTTCGATACATATTCTCTGGACCTTACCTACGCGTATGTGGATCTGATTTTTCCAACTTTCTCACGCTCTTTAAATGTCTCTGTCTTGGAATGAACCCTCCGATAGGGATTTGGGGATTTTGCTTTTAATGAACATGATGATGCACAATACGACTTTGAGTTTTTTTGTCCTTTTTATGTTCCTTTTATGATTTTTTTGGCTAAGTTTCTTTCCTTTCTCTGAGTTCTTCTCAGGTACTTCTGTTTTCCCACCCGATTTCTTGTCCAGCGACCACTTCTTTACCTATGGTTATTTACAGTTGTTTATTGAAGGCCAGGAGTCAGGCCCTACAGTGGTGTTGGGATGGCTAGAGGCTTTGTCTGGTGAACCCTCATACGTGTGGTACAATGGGAGTTGGGTTCACATAGGTTCTCACGAGATGAAGTATCGTTCCCTGCGGGAACACTGCAAAAAAGTGGCGCTCGAATGGATCCGTGATTTTTTTTTATAAGCTAAATTCTCATATATAATATAAGTAATTTACAATAATGTGCATTAAAGCAATGCACTAGAAAATAATACAATAAAGAAATACATGACATATACTACTCTAACCATACTCAGAACTAGATCTAATAGGGTGAGATCAGTGAATGATTTCTTGTTCATGAACTGTATATCCTGCCCTTCCATCTTGTCCTCTAGTATAGGTATTGGGTGATCTGGTATATGGCTCCCCTAACCTCATAGAAGACCAGAAAGCAACTACGCAACCAGTTCATTGCCATTATCCGCTCTTCACCAAACAGGATATCATGGCTGTCAACTTATCAATATTCTTTTTGTAGAAAGATTGGTACACAACTTCTTCTTATTTGGTGAGCTATCCCTGTAATGAATAGAGGGAATAACCGGTTGGGCAGGAATATAATAGTTCAATTTCAAGAAAACAAAACACATCCTCCATCCCTTACAAGTCTCTGATTCTTCTTTTGATCTCGCTGCACGTCAGTACATTGATGATAGGCACTTGCATTTGAAGTAATGCAGGATTCTCAAGTTTCAGTTTCGGTGTTTCTATACACCACCAGCCACTCAGCTTCATGCATTTAAGTAGATTTCATATTGCCTTGCCTTGCATATTGGAAGCATTTACATTTGTAATTCCTTTCTTTCCTTTCTATCAGTCCATCTTAGATATCAGCTAGGTAATTGTGTGAGTCCCATTCTTTGTATCAGCTCTGCCAGGGTGGTTTTGAATATCAAACCTTCCCACTTTGATCAGTGAATCACACTTCATTAAACCATTGACACTTAGAGGATCGAATCCCTTGCTCCTAACCTGTACCATGTTGAAAGACTTAGTAGTAAGGCTTCATACCTGGGTAGGGTGGTGAGGGAAAGGGGGAGTTATGCTACCATACAGTTACCACTATGGGATGGCAAATCCGGCCTTCCGCTATACACCTATCTGCAACTCTTCAAAATTCAGGAAAATTATCACATACAGTAGAAGTTAAAAGGACATACAGATTACATGTTGCAATTTCCAATCTACCAATGAGTATTGAAACTGGCCAATTGGTTAGCTTTAAGATTCCACTATGTGTTTGTTTGTACCATATGAATTACATCACCTTTTAATATCCCCTTCCCCTCAAAATGTAGCTTATTTCTCATCTTCTAGATTTGCCACAAGGATCCATGATTATGAGGCGGAGCTGGAGAATTCTTGGGCGGAGTGGTCAACTGTTTTCTCTCGTTTGTCTGAAATCCAGAGGAATTTTGCGCTTCATCTGCACATGGTGGATACGGTGGCTAGCAGCCTGAATACGATGGGGCATCTCATTACTATGATAGCAGGGAGACCAGTCAGTTGGAGCCATTGGTGGCTGTCATGCTTTGCTATTTCGAACAATCTCGTCTTGCAAATTTATCTTCTGACCGTGATTCTCTTAAGGCTATTGGTGAGATGTGTTAGCATTTCTTGGAGTACTATTCCTTTCGTCGCGTCGTGGCCATCTGTGCAATAGAGGCAACACTAACCTATTCCTCAGATGATCTGATCCAGGAGTCCACTCCAAGGGTTGATCAATTTTCTCATCTTATCTATCAGGGGCATATTATTACCAGTTTAGCGGGGCTCTACTGTTTTCATCGTTTATCTTTGGTTTTAGTGGCTTTATTTGTCCAAAGAATCCCTGTTTTTCTCATATTTGGAGATCGTTGTTATGTAATGGTTGGTGATCTAGTTACTTTAAAGTATGTTCTTATCTAATGACTATGGGTTTGGTCATTCCTTTGCTCCCTTCAGAGTGTTTTTGGTTTGTTCTGAAATGTTTGTACTACAGTTTTGTTTCAGTTTCCTTTACTGTCGTTTTGCTTTGTTAAGATTCCCGTTTTGTAGGGGTTTGGTCTTTCTTGTGTGTTCTTTACCATCGGAATGGGTTTTGTTGTCACCATGACTTGGTGCGTACGTCTAGCTTTTTTGTTCTTATTGGTCTTTCTCGTTGTTTAATTTCTTTAGTCACTTAATATCGTGAATGTTGCTCCAATTGTTTTTTGACAGTTTAGTTTCTCAATAACGTGAATGTCCGTCCAATTTAATAACGTGAACATTTGGCTTCAGCTGTTAAAACTTTTGATGGTGCAATTTTTCAATAACGTGACCATCCACTCAGTTTTAATAACGTGAACATTTGGCTTCAACTATTTAAAGCTCTTGATGCTTTAGTTTTTGTAACTTCAGACTTTTGATCTTTTTTGGTCGCAGTAGAATTTCTTGATGTTCTTCCAGTTCCATGAGTGTGTGAGGGTTTTTACCTGAAGGGTTGCTAGTTTGCAAGCTCCGTTTTCATGCTTCCTTTCGAGGCAATAAGGCCCTTCCCAGGTAGGTTGTAATTTTCCTTGGTCGCTGGATATGAGTACCTTTTTTAAGACGAGATATCCTGGAGTTCATACTTGTCTTTTCTAAACTCTCTTTCCTTCTGAATTGCTTTTAATAATTGGATAACTGCTCATTCGCCCTTTCTTGGATTTTGGCCCAAAGTTCAAAATCTGTCATTTGGTTTGTCATGTTTTCAGGAGGGTTATATGAAGTAACCTGGTAGGCCCCATTGGTGATATCAGTTAAGGATACAACTTCTTATCTATAGGTCAATGCGAATGGGGTGTTTCCTGTGGAGGTGGTTACAATGGTCTAGTAGGACCAAAGGATTCTCGGCAATTCATCCGTCCAACTACCCTTGCAGTCTTGAAGTTTCTTTTTTAAGCCAAGTTGTATGATTCTATTAAGTGCTTTGACCTATCTGTTAGCCTGAGGGTGGTATGCGAAGTTGAATCTTTGTTGGATTTGTAAGGTTTTACACCAACTGTCCATCTTTGCACCTCGAAACTATTGTCCATTGTAAGTGATGAGGATTCTTGAGTACGACATGCTTAGCACTTGCCAAGATACAAATGCGATTGCTGTGAAGACTGGTCAGAAGTTGTTGCTGTTGGATTGGGGCGGAGGAGGACTGTCATGGACTAGATTGAGATCCTCCTGAACTTGATCAGTAAGTAACATGAGCGGAGGCAAGAAGGAAGCCACCGTGTACTAAGTGTGAAGGGTTTGCTCACGATTAAGCAGCTTCTCGTGTAGTTCATCGATGATAATGGTGGTGTCACAACCTTCAATTGCATCCACAAGTGGTTGATATGAATCATCAAGGGCGGAGAGAATTGCCTCAACCAGATCTTCATGGTCCATAAGTTTGCGAAAAGTGGCAAGTTCATCAGCACACGTTTTGAGAAACTTAATATAATCAGTGATGGATTGATATGGCCCCGAGATGGTTTGGCAAACTTGTCGGCCAATTTGAGCCACGCTTCTCGAGGGGAATAACACTCTGGACAGAGCACCAATCAATCCACCGAAGAGTAGCTTATCTTTGCTGATCTATGAAGTATATGTCGGATTTGATGGTGACATCCGGATACAAAAACAAGCCGTCAACATATTTGAAGAGATTATTTGGCGGAGGTAAGCTTTACGATATTGGTGATGTAGCACAAAATTATGCTTATAAATAAAACTAAATTTGCAAGGGAATTCTTTATTTTTTATTTGACACAAATATAAAATTTCAGCAATATTTCGTAGAGCCCAAAAAACCTCTCATTTGGGAATTTTTCTTCCTTCTTTTATAGGCAATTATGTGAGTTCAGGGCATGGGTAGGTGTCACTTGGAGGCATGTTTGAGAATTGCATGTCACACCTCATGAGACACCTTGCACCACTTTTATTTCTGATTTTTCCTTTACTTCTTATCCCCTTTCTTGGGATTTTTCTTTGTTGGGCCTCTTAAGTGGGTGTTTGCAAGTTCTTATGCTTATGTAGAAGTAGCTTTCAAAAGACATTTTTAAAAAAAGGAGCTTTAATGAATAAGTTGAAAAGTGTTTGCAAAATATGCTTTACTACATTAAAAGTCACAAGTACAGTGTTTGCAGATTATTATTTCTAAACGTGCTTTTCTTAAATTATAATTTGGAAATGACAAAGTTATCCTCAAATTAAGGATATTTTGGAAATATTAAATTATTTATGAGGGTAAGAATGTTAAAAATTTAAAATTTTAAATAATTATAAAATTGTCACCGCCAAAAGCACTCCAGAAGCTACCCCAGAGATGCTTCTGACTTTTGGACTTTTTTTTGACTTCTCCACCGTTAAAAGTCAGAAGTCAATCGCCAAAAGCCAAAATTACAAACATTTCAAATAGACTTTTCCACCACCAAAAGCCAAAAGCTTCTTTTATGTGGAACTTGCAAACAACCCTAATTCTCATTCCTTTGGGTTGGTCCAGATGGAGAGAGAATAGGAAACATGGCTATGGGTTGCGGATCGGGGCACCACCAATTGGCAAAGGGAATATTGTGGATTATGAGAGAATGAGAGGGATTGGCGTAGTTCACAATAGTGTTTTCTGGAGCCATGGAGGCAGGAAGAAAATAGAGGGATGGTGAGAAGAAAAAAATCTAGGGTAGGGAAGAGTCAAGGCTCTGATACCATAGAGAGAGATGAGAGGGTTGAATACTAAATATTATTCACGTACGCTATAGGTCTAGATTTACAAAGATTACCAGATAAATCAATTAAGTAAAATATCTTTGTCATTATCTTTATTAGTTAGTGATGATGAGATTGAAGTTGAAGAGTTGGAGAAGAGAATGTCTGAGGATTAAGGAAAAGGCAGAACCTTTGAATTCAAGAGCATGTGGAAGTTGGATAGGGGGGCCATGACCCCCCTGGAATTTAAAAAAAACTACATGTGAAAATTTTAATTTTTCTAATTTGTTCCCTTTAGATAATATAATGATATTTGTTCTCAAATATGTATATAGCACTTGCATAGCTCAATTGGTAGCCTGCCAGTTTTTTTCCAAATACAACGCAAGGGTTTGAATCTCATTAGCCACTTTTTGATTCTTTTTTAGCTTCAAAATCAAAATTTTGATGAACATCATGGGATTTGATCCCTCATGCACTGTCTTGTGTATCAGTTGATCGACCACTACATCATGTAACATTTATGTAGAATTTTGGTTATATTACTAGTATTATTTATATAGAGGTAAGAAAAAAATTGTAATAGATATTGGTTTGTTATATTTTGTGGGCATTTTTTAATATATGTTTTTATATTTCTTTAATATATTTATTTTTGAGATTGTAGTTAAAAAAATTCTATTTCGTAAATTGAAAACCTTAACCTATAAAAAAAATTGAAAATCTTTTTACTTTAAACATTCATGGGCCAAATCTAAAAAAATTCTGTATTGAGCAATATACTTTCAGAAATTCATATAAAATTTATTGGATTCTCTTATACATTTTGCTCAAATCCAAAAAAAAAAATGGATTTATTCAGCTTAAACCGATCCGATCCAACTTGACCTACTCTATTCAAATTCAAAAAATTGGGCCCCCCTCCCTTCAATTCTTGGCTCCACCCCTGTGCGCCACATCAAGGGAACCAAAATTCTTTATGGCTTCCAGGAATTCAAGGTAGTGGTTTCCACCAAGGATCCAGTAATTACTATACTGGCTCTACAATTGATGGTGATTCAAGATAGAAACCGCAATAATTTGTAGGGCTCAGTTTGGTAGCTGGGCAGAAGGCGGTTAACGTGGGCTAACTGTTTGTTATTCATGTTTATCCAAAAGTTGGAAGCCACACAATTTTTATCCTGCGATCCAAATGATACGGGATGAACATGGGATTAATTCGCGGTTTGTCCGCCATTCTTGCCCAGAGAAGTTAAGTGGATTTAGTTATTCGCTTTCTGACCGTAATGAAGTTACTCAAATTTCCCTTAGTTTTCAATTTTTTATAACAATGCCATGTATATAGACTACCCTAACCCCACGGATTGTCAAACGTCACGATTGAAATCTTCACAAGACGATTCCTCTTTATGATGAACCATTGTTCCTCCACTGTCCATTCTCCAGCGAAGTACACGTACGATCCTCTCGATGGCAGTATACCATTCACCCTTAACTTTCATATTTTCTATCTGTTGTCCTTTCCTTTTTATGCTCATTTGTTCGCAGACAAATCTATGATTTTGAAGAATTTTCATCTGTTGTTTGTTTTGATTCGATTTTTGTGAGATGTGTTAAGTTTTGTTACAGCTTTCTCAATTTTAGTAATTTTTTTTTGGGTAAGCAAAATTTCATTAACAGAAAATTATTAACAGCGTTTGTACATAGCAATGAATCACCAAAAAAAACAAAAGACATCCATGCCTGCTCAGGCCTGGTGAATGTACATCCGTCTACCAAGTACCCACTACTCTAGCAAGTATTACATCCTTCTTCCCCGTTGTAGCCATAGGGTAGTGCTAGTTCATGGCTCCCCTAGCTTCATAAAAGATCACAAAGAATCTCAGCATACAGTTCATAGCCATCATCATATCATTTAGGACTTCCTCAAGGTCGAACGTCCTGACTGTCAACTTATCAACTTCCATTTTTTTAGGACGTTGGTACATAGCTTAGTACAACTTGAGGGCTATCCCTGTAATGAAACGGGGTAGGATTTAAGTGCCACAAAGCATGAGCAAGTAAGATACTTGACTTAGGAGTATATTTCCCAGGCTGAGTGGCGTCTGTTTCTGCATTTGTTCAATGAGCTGTCGGTGGTAATGCACATTTTAGGGTCATGTCCCAAGGGCTCCCTCTATGCATCACATTATTCAGTATTAGGAAGTAGTGTTGCTGATACATTACATCGCTCAATGTGTCATGTTGGTAGTTGAATGTTTTCCATGTGATCTTGACCTATACCCGCACCATGTTGACATGGCAGAGGGAGTAAATGTGGTCTTGACCTATTCCTTGTGTTCCACAGGAACCATGTTGTGGCAAGCTAAATGGATGTCCAAGCGTCTTTGTTGGTTCTAGACGGCTTTAGCTTTAGAAAATTTTATAGATCAGTAGCAGTTGTGTTTAAGGCTATTTCTTCTATCTGTAGCCATGTTAGGATCCTGGACCGTACCTGCAAAGATATAGAGCATCCAAGAAATAAGTACTGGACAGTTTCTGGATGTATTGAACATAGTGAGCACTTGTAATTTAAGCTTGGTTGTATGATGTGTCTTTGCAGGAGCACTTGCTTGATTGGTATGGCCTTTTGCAGCAATCTCCATTTGGAGATCATGACTTTCCGTGGTGTGAAGATGTTCCATATTCTTCTGAGGTATATTCCTGAGTGGAGTAAGGGGAAGGTTAGAGTGAGGTGATCTGGTCATAGGCAGTCTTCACTGTGTTGAC
>JAOWBN010095803.1:0-19883 GCA_028565015.1 Pinguicula moranensis
ACCAAAGAAGAAAAATGCAAAAGTAGCCAACTTTTCATTTAATGGTGTTTTCAACTTTGTAGCCTATAAAACATGGTGTAAACATTGTGAAATGCATTCAAGATATACAAATCTCAAGTTTCTACTCTTCACCTACTGATTGCTCCAATTTTTGCACATTCTAGTGTCCATCTTGTGCAAAATCAGCTATTACCGCCGCTTTCTCCAGAACTTGCTCTACTCTATTTGCCAGAATTCCATTAGCCATCCATTTTTCATACCAAAAATTGGTGTTGCCTTTACGGATAACAGTCTGCACATTGTCCAAAATCTCTTGTCTGTACCTCATAATGTTCTTCCATAGTCTGGAATCTGTTGGTTTTGTTTCTCTCAGCATAAAAGGGTGTATTCTGTTATACTTTGCCACCAAAAATCTTTGCTAAAGTGTTCTGTTAACCATGAGGTTGAAGCAAAGCTTCATTCCCAAAGCTTTTTGAATCTCTCCTAAATCCCTTACTCCTATGCCTCATTCCTTTGTTGGCTTACAAAGTTTTTGCCACCTCATCCAATGTAATTTTCTCTTCCCCTCTTGTCTCTCCCCCCCAAAAGTTAGACATTAATTTCCTTATATCCGTCAAGGCCCATTGTGGTAGCCTTAGTGCAGCCATAATGTGTATTGGGGGGCTTGTCATCATATGTTTGATAAGCACTAGGCGCCCTCCTTGAGTCATTTGTTTACCGCGCCACCCTGCCAATCTTTTTCTTATCTTATCCATGAGTGGAGCTAATGCTTGCCTATTCATCCTGCCAGAATACACCGGAGCTCCAAGATAGATCATGGGAAATTGTCTCTCTGCAAAACCTGTTATCCTCATTGTTCTTTGCCTCCTCCCCTCTGGGATGTGCTTTGATAGATAGAGCACTGATTTTGCCTTGTTTAAGGACTGTCCAGAACTGGCGCAGTATTTATCTAATGGCTTCATCAGATTCTTCATGGATTTACTATCTGCACCTGCAAAAATAATCACATCATCAGCGTACATGAGATGGGAGATTAATGGTGTACCTATTGGGTGATAATACTGTGCTATGTGACTCCTTTCAAACTCCTTGCTGAGAAGTTGTGAAAGTGTGTCTTGCTGGAGGATAAAAAGATAAGGGGATAGTGGATCCCCTGGTCTAAGTCTCTGGCCTGATTGAAAGTAACCCATGGACACTCCATTGAGTTGGATGGTGAACCACTGCTTTTGTATGCATCTTCTCAGCAGAATGATCAGCTCCTCACTAAATCCTTATGCTCTTAGGACTGCTTCTAGAAATTTCAAATTCACTCTATCGAAAGCCTTAGCCATATCCAGTTTTAAAACTGCATTACCCCCCTTGTGCTTCTTATGAAGTGATTGAACCATTTATTGGGCTAAGGTTATATTTTCAACAATGTTCCTGCCTTTCACAAAGGCTCTCTGCTCCTCCCTTACAAGTGAAGGCATGTATTCCTTGAGTCGTGCTGCCAAAACCTTTGCTATTATCTTATATATGACAGTACTCAAGCTAATTGGCCTATACTTGTAAAAAGAGTATGTCTACTTTTGCTATCAATGTAATTGTGTTTGAAGCAAACATTTTAGGGAACTCTTTCCCTCCAAAAAATTCTTTAACAACCTCTATCAGATCCTGGCCAGTTATGTCCCATGTGCTTTTATAAAAACTGGAGCTGAATCCATCCGGACCCGAGGAGCTACTATTTGGAATAGACCATAGCGCATCCTTGATTTCCATTGCAGTAGGCATCTGGAGCATTTTCCTATTGGCAATTTCAGAAAGTTTACTATCAAAAAGTGAGTCCAAGTCTTCTATCAAATCTGAATTTCTGCTTCTGTGATAAGATAGGATCTCTCTGAAATGTTCTATTGCTTCCTCATGGATGGCTTTGCTTCCTTCTACCATCATTCCATATGAGGTTTTTATCTGTATAGCGCTTGCCCTATTCTGCCGTGCCTTAATAACTGAATGGAAAAGTGCAGAATTTTTGTCTCCATCTTTTAGCCAAACTTTCTTAGAGAGTTGTTCCAAACGACTATATTCTCTGTTCTCCCATAGCAGAATAGTTACTCTAGATACAGAAGCTGAATATCAAAGGGTTAAAATATCAGTTCTGCCAAAAAACATTTTTATTCCATTCCTTTAGGGCAACCCTCATCTTCTTTATCTTGGAGCCTAGCAGTATTAGTCCAGGCAACCCTGATATAGAATTCCATGTATTTTCAACAAGTTCCACAAAAGATTCAGACGTTTCCCACATCTGAAGGTACCGAAACTGCTTACATCCATAGACTTCTTTTGGCTCCTCCAACCTTAGAATGAGAGGGCAAGGATCTGAAGTTTTTCTTCCAAGTAGTTGATAGTACTGGATGTTTGACCTTGCAAAAATTCTGTATTCACCAATACTCGGTCAAGGTGTGCCCATCCTCGGTTTAATTCTGAATGTCCATTACACCAAGAGTGCCTCCTACCATTTTTCCTCAAATCCAGTGGTGCACACCTGTGAATAAAATCATTAAACTCTTGGATTGGCAGTAGAGCCCTGTGTACCCCTCCTCTTCTTTCATTATCAGTACGGATGACATTGAAATCTCCTAAAATAATCAGGGCTGCCCAATGGGGTTTATATTCCGCATATATTGCCTAAGTTCTCTTCTTTTGAGATAACTGCATTTGGCATATACGAAAGTAACAATGATTTCATTCCCTGCAATCTCCCATTTACCTGTCATAGCTTACTTCTGTCTGTTAATCACTTTTTTTTTGCTAAAATTATCAACCCTTTATTCATATGGTTCTCTTAAGGTGAGAACCAAACCTGTACAAAATATTCTAGGTGCATTATATATCCCTTGGTTTCAAAAGGCATAGCCCACATTCTAAGTTTATGAGGGCTATTGATTGTTGCCAAAGGCGGTCAGCTTACACATTATCGAAAAAATCTGATGCTAGGTATGTGTAGCTTATCAAGTCTTGCCATTCCTTGTGCCACATGGGGTAATGACTCCTTGCTCCAGTAGTTTAGGGAGACCCCCAAGGATGCCTGCTTAGCTAGGAAGTCAGCCACTGCATTTCCTTCACGATATTGGTAGTTGACTTGGCATCTCAATCCTGAGGCCTGCGTTTTGAATTCTTTCCAAAATTCCCAAAGGTACCATGGTCCGCAGTGATCTGCTCTGATCCAGTTGACTAGCAGCATGGAGTCTGTTTCCAGAATCACATTCCGCCAACCTTTGTCATGTCACATTTTTAATCCTGTTGTTGCTGCTTGCAGCTCAACTCCATTGTTGGTTCCTTTGCCTAGATGCAATGAGAATGCAACAAGGCAGTCTCCTTGGTCATCTCTGATAATTCCTCCTACTCCCGAGATGCTTGGATTTCCCATGCAGCTCCCATCAGTATTTAATTTCACCCAGCCGGAGGGAGGTTTTTCCCCGTAGATGGCTTTTGTGGTCTGTTGTGGCCTTGCTCTAATTCTGATGCCCAATTGGGTTCTAAGATGTTCATCCTGTACCTGCATTGCAAATGACCTGTTTGAGTTAGATGCCAAGGATATTAAAGTTGTACGTACCTATCTCCAAACCTGCTCCTCTGTTTGGAAAATTCCCTCAAACCTGGCCTTACATCGCCTTAGCCAAATGAACTATGTCAGGATTGAGGGAATTAGTATAGATAGAAAGCCCGAGCATCCTGTCCTTCTCCTGATCATGTTCCATTGTGTCAATCTTTCTTTCCAGCCGCTGGGGTTAGCAAAGGTCACCCCTACGAGCTGTGCCCAAATTTTGTTTGCCAAATTTGAGTCTACCAGTAGGTGGTTTGGGTCTCCTGCATTCTGTTGGGGCAGCATTGGCACCATGATGCGAGACTTACCCCTCGGCGCATTATATTCTCATATGTTGATAGACAATTATTCCAGGCTTTCCACGAACATACGCTGATTTTTGTTGGAAGTAGTTTATGCCAGATTAGCTTAGCTACTAGAAGTTTATCATCCTGACCTCGTACTGATTCCCAAGCCGTTTTAACACTGAATTTCCCATGCTGTTATGGTCTCCAAACAGTAACATCATTCTCAGCTAGTTGGCATGGTGGGGTTGTGGCCATTATCTCCTCTGTGATGTCTCAGCCAACTATTAGAATCGGCTTTTGTTCTTGCCACTGCCCCTCGTGTAAAATCAACAATATTTGCTCTGTTTTCTTGGATGGTTTCTACCCTTTGTGCCAGAAACCCTGTCCCAAGCCATTTGTCAAACCAGAAGCTTGAGTTCCCATTCTGAATAATGATCTTTATGTTTTCTGTAACCTCTTGCCTGTAGGCCATGGCATAATTCCACATCCTAGAGTCTGTGGCTCTGGTTTTTCTCACTAATAGTGGATGAATCCTATTGTATTTTGCCTGGAAGAAACGTTGCCATAGGTTTCTGTTCACTAGGAGATTGAAGCATAGCTTAATTCCTAATAATTTTTGGATGTCCCCCATGTCCCTCACCCCAAGGCCTCCCTCATTCGTGGGTTTGCAGAGGTGATGTCACCTTTTCCAGTGCAATTTTTTCTTACCATCCGCCTCTCTCCAAAAGAAGTCAGCAAAGAGTTTCCTCATTTCTGTTAGGGCCCATTGTGGGATCTTAAGAGCAGCCATGATATGAACCGAGAGACTTGACATCACATATTTAATCAGTATGAGACGTCCACCTTGGGTCATTAATTTACCCCTCCAGCTTGCCAGTTTGTTCCTAATTTTGGTTAGGAGAGGAGCTAGGCCTTGTCTGCCCAGTCTACCCGAGGTTATTGGTGCACCTAAGTACATCAGTGGGAAGGCTCCCTCTTTGAACTAATCTGCTTTAGTCTCTGTCTTCTCCCTGTCTGTATATGCTTTGACATAGATAATTCTGATTTTTCCTTGCTCAAAGATTGTCCAGAGTAGGAGCAATATTTATCCATCACTTGCATCAGTTTCTTGACTGATCTTGTGCCTCCACCTGCAAACAATAATATGTCATCAGCATACATTAAATGAGATATAACAGGAGCACCAACCGGATGATGAAATAGAGCAATGTCTCCTCTGCTGAATGCCTGCTTTATGTACTGCGATAGTGCATCCTGAACTAGTACAAAGAGGAAAGGTGACAGTGGATCTCCTTGTCTTAAGCCCTGTCCAGATTGGAAAAAGCCAAGGGAGGCTCCAAAGAGTTGTATGGAAAACCATTGACCCTTGATGCACCTCATAACTAGTTCTATAAGACCGTCACTAAAAGCTTTGGCTCTTAGGACAGCATCTAGAAAGTCCCAATTAACTCTGTCAAATGCTTTGGCCATATCCACTTTCATCATCACATCCTCCTTGCTGTTTCTTGTTTAGTGAATGAACCATTTCTTGAGTTAAAGTGATGTTTTCAGTAATATTCCGTCCTGAGGTGAAGGCCCCTTTTTCCTCACTCACTAAATGTGGCATATAGTCCTTGAGCCTATTCACTATCACCTTAGCAATCACTTTGTTGACCACTGTAGATAGGCTAATGGGCCTGAAATGAGCAAAAGATTCAGGCTGATCCACTTTGGCGATCAATGTTATGGCATTCGAGGAGAACATCCTGGGCAAAGGATGTCCTGCAAAAAATTCCTTGACAGCCTCTACCAAGGTCTTTTCCAGTCACTGCCCAAGTGGCTTTGTAGAAACCGGATCCGAAACCATCTGGTCCAGGGGAGCTGTTCGTGGGGATGGTGCATAGAGCTTCTTTAATTTCTAGCTTCGTAGGAATCTGTGTGACTATATTGCTCCCTTCCACCGAGAGTTTGTTGATAAACAATGTATCTAACTCTGCGCTGGAGGGGGCATCCGTTGTATTCTGCTTGCTAAGGAGATTCCTGAAGTAAAAAACTGCAGCCTCATGTATATTTCTGGGGCCTTTCAATATGGTCCCATCCTGTAGTTTCATTTCATGGATGCTGTGTCTATTTTACCGTGCCTTGATCACTGAATGAAATAGTGATGTATTCTTATCTCCATCTTTTAGCCAAGCCTTTTTTTATATCTACTCCAGACGGCATAATTCTCTGTTTTCCCATAAATTTAGTTCAGTTTTGGCCTCCTGGTAGGCTGTTTCTGTGGCATCTAAAAATTGGTTATGTAGCTCCTGCTCTAGCCGGTCAACATCCTCTTGTAAGGCCTTTATATGCGCATTTTGTTCTTCCAAAACAGGTCTTGTTCCAAGTTCGCAGGGCTGCTCTCAGCTTCTTCAACTTGCTGCCCAAGGATAAGAGACCAGGTGGCCCTGGTACTGAGTTCCAGACTTCTGTGACCAGTGGTAGGAAGGTTTGTGATGTAGTCCACATCTCCAAGAATCTGAAAGGCTTATGGCCGTAGGATTCCCTTGGAACCATGAATTGCACCACCAAAGGGCAGTGGTATGAGTTCTTGTGGATGAGTATTTGGTAGTAACTATGTGGTTGATAGTTGAGAAATTTTGCATTAACCAAAGTTCTATCCAGCAAAGCCCAGGCACGCTGCATTCCAGAATGGCCATTACACCATGTGAGTGGGATTTCGGTCCTTTTCAGATCCATAAGTCCACAACGGTGGATGCACTCATTGAAGTCTTGCATAGGTGCCAAAGGTCTTTGAACACCTCCTCTTCTTTCACTATTGGACCTGATAACATTAAAATCTCCGAGAATGATCCATGGCTGTCCATTTGGTTTGATTTGTTCCAGGTACTGCCATAGTCTCTGCCTTCACAGATTATTGCATTTCGCATATACAAAGGTAACTATGATCTCTGTCCCCTCCCTTATCCATCTCCCTGTCAGTGCTTGTTCATGACTGCTTATCACTTGGAAATCTTCTTCTGATTTCCAGAAAGCCCAAATTTTCCCTTCGTGTTCAGCATTTGTAGCATAGTTTGGGAAGCCTAGTTGATAAGATATCTGATTGACTCTGCTCACCCGCTGAAATGGCTCAGCAATTGTTAAAATTCCAACTTGATGCATCCTTAGCAGCGCTTCAGATGTGGTTTGGCGCGTCTTAACCCGCGACTATTCCAGAACATAACACTGCTAGGCATGAGCTTAGCTTCCAGCCTCTATCAGGCCTCCTGACTACCTAGAGCTTGTAGGATTTGGGGGTCTTCGTAGGTCTAGCCAATCTTCTCAGCTTTCTAGGCGATCCTTGGTATCCCTTAGTACCTATGATAGTCTCAGAATCATAGAGTTTTGAGCATCCTGCACCAGGTCTTCTACCTGTACCTTCTCCCTCAGAATTTAGTTCTTCGGGGTCTGGTGGTTCGTGCAATGTCTCCAGAATCGACTAGTGTCACAGTATGGCTCATTGTCCATATGTTGTGTTTGCCACACATTAGAGTCATCCATGGGTATGAAGCCTATAGGGTTTATCACTTCTTTTCCTGGGCCATTCATATGTAGCCCCTCACTCAGTTCGGCCTGCAATTCATAAAATGTTTCCACTACCTCTGGCCCTCTTGGAGGTACATCTTTGTTCTTGCTCTTCCTGGCATATGTATATGACATTCTCTAACCTTGCACTATCTACTCCAGCATCCGATGCAGCTGCATTAGCTATTGGGGTAGGCGGTGGTTGGAGGTCTTTGTTCGTGCTAGTTTCCAGTTTCATCCCAGACTAGCTAACAAGTTGTCCATGATTTCCTTACACGGTATCACTGTTGTGATTGTGGGGTTGGCCCTGGGTTCTGTAACATCCTGATCATCTTCTCAGTTGGATTATCTGCAAGGTTTGAAGCCTTGGTAGTCTGCTCATGTGCCTTAGTAGGCTCGACTGGCGACCTAGCCTGTTGTGTGGCTTTGGTGGCTCTGATGTTTTGTGGCTTAGCGCGAGGTAATTCAGGCCACGTCTCCGCGTCTAGAGCATTGGCTTGCCTAATCTCTCTGATCTGCACATTGTCTAATGCCTTCTGCCATTGTTTTGGTTCCTCTCTCACAAGTATTGGATAAGTTCCGAGTGTAGAGACTAAGGACAAGTTGGATACCAGTGCAGAAGCCTCATTCTTTCTTACTAGAATCCTCACGGAGTCATAATCTTTATAGTCTGCTCTACTTGCTTCCACTTGTATCAATATGCCAAAAGATCTAACCAATTCTATGAATATCCTTTGGTTCCTGCATTGTACAGGTATTCCTATTAGCTGCAACCATCGATCATTAGGGTGTGCCGTTGCCTCTGGAGACCATCTGCGGAGATCTCGGAGGCCCAACTGTTTCCATTTTTCAGGCCCGCTGAGGAACACATTCATCTCCTCTTCAGAGGTCATACCAAGAGGGATCTAGGTTCCTGGAAGTAATGAAACTTGCACACGAGATAGTCCTGGATGTCCTCGTATTTCCTTAACCATCTGTTCTGGCGATACTCCTTGCAAGGTGGCCACAAGACAGTGTTTTAGCCAATCCATCTCCTCTTGGGTAGGGTCAATAGTAATGGAAATGGACTCCGCTTTCTTGGCCGCTGTCACCCCCATCACCGGGGCGGCCTTTCTCATTTTTGCGCGCCGGAGGCACTGCTTCTTGCGGAAAGCGAGCCATGTTAGCCTTTAGAGTGTATGATCCTATTTTCAACATGCGCAGTGTCTGTCCAATGGTTCCTTCAATTGTTCGAAAGCTCACGAAACCAAACCTCTTCCCCAATTTATCAAGCTTCTTTGGGGTGACTATCCTCGATATTTCGCCAAGGCTGGCGAAGGATTTCCTCATCTCGCCGTCTGTCCATTCCGGCGGGAAGCTGTTGAAGAAGAAGGTAACACCTTCTTCTTGTAACGTTTTCGTGACAATCCATCTCCGCATAGTCTTTGTCGGGTTCGCCGGGCGGTTATCCGGCTCATCAGATTGGTCTTCTTTCCGATTCTGCTCCGGCGCAAGCGGTGGGCTGGCTTCCGGAACTGGTCTGGTGGGGAGGTCGCGTCCAGATCCTCCGTCGCGCCATATGGGACGGCCGACGAGGTGCACGTGTGCAAGTGAGGCGGTGGTGGGTAGAGAGAACCGAGAGGATTTTTGGATGAGAGAGAATATAGCCGTTCGCTCTGTTAATCACTTGAAATGTCTCTTTTGATTTCCTAAGGATCCATAGTTTACCATTCTGGTTCTGCATTGGAGTATGTGCTGGAATAACCTAGTGAATGAGATAGACCACCTATTTTGGTGGCAGATTGAAAAGGCTCTGCTATAGCCATGATTCCAAACTGATATAATTTCACCCAATTTTTCAGATATGGCCGCGCTCTTTTGAGACCTCTACTATTCCAAAAGAAAATTTTACTTGACATATGCCTATTTCCTAGCTGTTTATAGCAGTACCTACTATAACTTATAATAGTTGGGTGTCTTGGGTACTCTTGTTGATCTTCAGAGTTTCTTTGGCGATCCCTTATATCCTTTGCTACCAAATACTGGGTCTGAATCATACAACTTCATGCTAGTCGTTTTATGTCTTCTGCCAATTACATCTCCGTCAGATTCAAACTTTTTTGGATCTGAATCATTCAATCGTCGCCAGAAGCTGCCCGTATCACAGTTAAGTTCTCTCTCCATGTTTTGAACTTGCCATTCCATCAACTCATCACGGCTACTCTCAGGTATTACCTGCTGTCCTACTTCACTGTTTTCATCCAGCATTATATCACTTACTGCTGGATTGTTTGCTTGTGGTTCTCCAACCTTCTCCTTCTTTTTGCTCCTTCTGGAATACTTATTTGATAAGTTTCCCAGCGTGCCTCTATCTATATTTCCTGGGGTTGTGCTGGTTATAACCTCATTAGTTGTTGCCGGAGTTGTTGTTTCTGGTATTACATTCCGCATTGATTTTGGGGATTCCCCAAAGTTTCTTAGCAGCTTAGTGAGGATGTTCTGACAAGATGGTGATGTATGAACAATTGCCTCTACAGTAGAATTGTTTTGATCACCCAGATCTTTACCTTGGTCTGATACAGTCTCTGCTAATTCCTTCTCGCCTACTTTTTCCTCAATTGCCTCTACAAGACTATTGATCAGTTGGTCTGATAAGGCCTCACTAACTTCCTTCTCACCTACCTTAGTTCCTAGGTCAATTGCCTCTACAGGACTGTTATTTTTATCACCTAGGTCTTTAACATGGTCTGATGAGGTCTCTCCATTTTCTTGCTCACCTACCTTGTCCTCATTAATTTTAGGCCTTTTCCGGGTAAGCATAGGCCATGCAGCAGCATCTAGGGAGGTCTCCTGATTTGCTACCGAGGTCCTCCAATTATCTAGGGCCTTTTTCCATGTTTTAGCTTCTTCCCTCACTCGAATGGGGTATGTTCCAGATGTAGTAACTAGTAATAAGTTCGGCAGTGCCTGCAAGGCGTTTTGCTTCCGAACCAGCAACCGAACCGAATCATAATCTTGAAATTCATTTCTCCGTTCCTCCACCTGAATCAATTGCCCAAAGGATTCTGTCAGCTTAGTAAAAATCCTCCGGTTCCAGCACTGAACTGGGATGCCAATCAGTCTTACCCAGCGATCATTTGGGTGTTCTGCAACCTATGGAGACCATCTACGCAGGTCCAACAATCCCAGTTGGTTCCAGTTTTCTGTTGCGCTTAGGAAAACCTCCAGTTCAGATTCCGAAGAGGTCTGTACAAGCACCTGCGTTCCTGGGAGCAGAGATACTTTTATCCTTGAGAGATCCTGGTTCATTCTGATTTCTCTTACAATTGTATCCCGCGATACCCCCTGTAAGGTACCCACCAAGCACCATTTCAACCAGGAGTTTTCTTCATCAGTTGGGTCCGTAACTGCAGTTACTTAGCATCTTAGCATCTTTGTCCTGTAAGGTACCCCCTGTTTCTTAGCATCTTTGTCCTCCTTAGTTACCTTAGGCTGCTGCTTTGTGGGCATTTTTCCAGCCGTTTTCGGAAATCGTACTATATTTGATCTCAGTGTGGAGGCTCCTATCTTCATCGAGTTGAGTTGTGTAAGCGTTTTCCCAATACTGTTCACTATCGACCGGAAGCCAACAAAGCCAAACCTTTTGCCCAGCTTGTCGAGTTTCTTTGGAACGGTTATACTCGAGATGTCGCCTAGTTCTGCGAACATCTTTCGCATTCCTTCCTCCGTCCGATCCTGGGGAAAATCGGTAAAATAAAATGTCACCCCTTCGTCGCGCAAAGTCTGGGCATCAATCCACCTCTTTGTTGGTGGTTTTGGACCAGGTGGCTGTGGACGGTCCAGTATCTTTGCCGTGTTTGCCGGCTCTCCTTGGGTCTTGCGCAGGCTGACGCCCTGCCTCATCCTCCTCCATCGCCTTCCAAGCGGCGGCAGAAGTGCATGTGTGCGTGTGTGACAAAAAACCTAGTGAAAACCAAGAACAAATGTGGAGAGAGAAATTATAGCCGTTGAAAATTGACCCAATTTTTTTATTAACTGTACTTGTGCTAATAAGTATGTTATTATTTATCATGCAGATATGGGAAACTTTTCTTGGAACATATTAGTGAACCAGCTACTGACTCACCTACGTTTTCAGGTGCAAATTCCCTTTGTAATTGTAGAAATTAATAAGAAAACCCGTACTTTATTAAACATAACCCCTTGGGCTATATATAGTACTACAAACCAAATTCTAACTGAATCTTGAATCATAAATCATATAGAACTCTATTCAATCATAACTCTATCTATATGTTGTAATCAGGGTTGTCCCTGCGATTAAAGCAAGTGACTAAACTTGCTCGAATGTAGACCTTTTTCATATTTATGCAAATAAATTCTATTTAAAAAAAGTTAGATGGGTTTGTGGTTATGTGGGCTTTAGGTTTAATCAAATAATCGTTTAATTATGTTAATTAATCCAACAACACTAAATCGAAAGTCGAAAGTCACAAATGGGTACGTTTTCCTACAGGATGCCGGACAATGTCTGCTACGGCGCGGAGACATTCATTGAAAGGGGAGAGGGAGAATTCTAAACGTTGAACGGCAATGGGGGTCGGCCGGTCGTGGACGAAGGGGAGAGAGAATAAGAGAATAGTAGAACACAACGAAGACGAAGAGAGAGGAAGAAATCAGGAAAATAAATAAAAAAGGAATCGTGTTTTCCAAATTTTTAAATTGTATTTTTTTAATACAAAAATGGACGGCGGGCCAAATCCACCGGCTCAAAAATTAAGCTATCGACCGCATCGCCAAAAAAATGGGTGAGTTTGGCCTTTGTACACTCGCCGACACCCGTTTAAAAATGGACGAGCCAGGCCCATTTTCTATTTGTTACGGGCGTCGGCAATTGAGCAAGTTTGGCTCGGTCTGTTTGCCAATCTATAACAAACAACTTGTAACATGTCTGCATTTATAGCATTTCCCCCTAAGGTCTCCCAGACCCTATACCCTGAGTTCAATTGTGCCTACACGATACTATCAAATATGTTAGCTAACAAATTGAGGAAGGTAATCCCTAAATTGATTTTCTCACAGCGAAACAGCTTTCATGAGATAAAAATACATTGGGGGCTCAATGATTTGTGTCAATGAAATAATTGATCGTGCAAAAAATAAAGAAAAAAAAATCTAGCTACTTGATCATGAACGTGGATTTCCAAAAATCATTTGACAATTTTGGACAGGGATTACCTCTATCAAATTATGAAGCAGATGGGATTTGCATTAAAATGAATTCACTTTATAATGGTATGTGTGTCAACAACAAAGACATCTATTTTACTGAACAACACTCCAACAAGTGAATTTAGTTTCGAGAAAGGAGTGAGACAGGGTGACCCTCTCTCCCTTTTCCTATTTTTGCTAGCAACTGAAGGTTTCAACTTAATGATCGAAAAGGCAAAAATGAGATAGGACTGTTAAATGGCTATAAAATAGAGAATGTGGAGATTGATCAACTACAATATGCAAATGACACATTGATAATCTTCACGGGAACACAACAGAATGTTAAGACCATCAGGGCTATCTTAAGGTGTTTAGAAATCATCATTGGGCTTAGAGTAAATTACTATAAAAGCAAACTTTATGGTTTGAACATAACAATACAGGTGATGGAAAGTTTTGCAAACACGCTAACTGTAAGATAGAAGAATTGCCTTTCATTTATCAGGATTACTAGTTGGAGGGAATCCAAACAAGAAATAAATGTGGTAACCAGTAATTAAAAAGTTTTCAGAAAAGACTCAAAAGATGGGAAACCAGGCACTTGTCCCTTGGAGGGAGAATCATAATATTTGAAGCTACTCTTTCCGAACTCCCCACTTACTAATAAACATACAAGGCCCCATGCCAAGTGATAAAAAGATTGAAGAGGATACAGAGACAATTCCTCTGAGGTGCAAAGAACAATTGGAGAAAGAAGA
The DNA here is from genome assembly GCA_028565015.1 of Pinguicula moranensis. Taxonomy (NCBI): domain Eukaryota; kingdom Viridiplantae; phylum Streptophyta; class Magnoliopsida; order Lamiales; family Lentibulariaceae; genus Pinguicula; species Pinguicula moranensis. Next base: position 13,365 of record JAOWBN010095803.1, read on the forward strand.
TCTATGGATTCCCTAGAAATCAATATGGGATAGGTATCAAGGACCTTAAGATGTTCAATCCGGATCCATTGTTGAATTGGAAATGGAGAATGCTGAAACATAGAGAAGAACAATGGAGAAAATTGAAAGATATGGAAAGAAAGAAACAGCTGAATTCAAACAGTATGACAAAAAAAACGTACTACTCCAACTGGTGGAGAGACCTACACCAAACAATGACAAAGGCAGAATGGTTTCAAGCAAATATATAGGAAGAAAAGTAAACCCATGGAAGGACACAAATTTTTGGACAGACCCCTAGATCAGAAATGAAAGATTATGTATTAAATTTGTCAGACTATTCAAGGTAGCAACATACAAAGACCTTAATATCTCTTCTTCTTTTTTAAGAATGTTGTCGATTCAAACCAATATTTATTTATTTATTATCGACATTCTTTTTATAAATGTCAAACCTCCTACAAAGTTTAATCGGCCCCTAAGCCAGCCTATCATCTAATTTCTCCTTTTGCTTCCTTTGCACTGCACCATCATGTCCTTGGTTAATTCCTGCCGACTATGTTGAACCCCACAATAGAGATTGATTAGTGGGGTTATATTTGGAATCTCCGTTGCCCTCTATCTCGATCTTTCTCATCATCTGTGGACCTATCCGTATCTCAGGTAAGGTACCTTTCCTTTTTCCACTTTCATCCTATCTTTGTTTTCTCTAGACATATGTGATGTTTATAGGATTCTCTGATCAAGCCCAATTTAACCCTGTTTTGCAAGGGAATCCGTAATGGTATTTGCTTCCCTATACTGGTGAATCACTAGTACCTATAATCATAAGACCGTAAGTACTAGTTCATCCCAGTAATCTCATAAGTACCACACATCGCATTTGTTTTGCTTAGTCAAGTGTACCACTAGCATATAGTCTGTTTCAACGACGATACGTCCCCATCCTTGATCTTGGCATAATCTCAATCCTTCCAGTATTGCTCGTAACTCGGCGCTCGTATTTGTTCCCATCCCAAAATACTTAGAGAAGGCCGCTCTGAAATCTCCGTTCTCATCACGAATAATGCCTCCTCCTCCGGATGATCCTGGATTGCTGAGGCAGCTTCCGTCACAGTTGAGCTTCATCCATCCTTGTAGGGGCGACGACCATGTGGCAATCCCGATCTTTACCAGTGGTGGGCTCCTGCCCTGAATGCCCAATGTCTCTAGAAACGTGCCATGTCCCTCACCTACAATTTACATCTTAAATTAGTTCAGTTATAAATATCAATAATGTTAAAAGAGCACCTGTCTCCATGTTTGATTCATGGTCGCTCGCACACCGGCATCTGCAAAACCTTAATATCTCACAGAAAGGAGAATGGAAAGAAGGATCATAGCTCGACTTGGAAATGGCGCAGAAAGTTATTCGTTTATGAGCAGAAATTATTAGAAAACCATAAACCAAGAGAGGTAGCAGAACAAGATGAATGAGAATGGTCAAAAGGAAGCTCAATGAATTAGACTGTCAAAGCTGCATATCTAGAGTCCTATTAATCATCACAAGTAGCAACAGGAAACAACGTACTGAGCAAACCCTGTTTTTCTTCATCCACAGAGAAAGTTAAAGCCTTACATGGAAAATATTGCAGGATCGAATACCCACACTATATAACCTATCTACAAGAAGGATGTCTCTATCAAACGACAAATTAAAATGCAAATTATGCAATAAAGAAAAAAAAGACGCCTCACATCTCTTTTTCACTTGCATGATCTCTTCACAAATCTGGTTGGAGTTTTAATGGATCAGAATTCAAGTGACCCTACACAAACAGCCGCAAAGTCAATATGAATCAACACGAAGGAATCAACAAAAACACTCAAAGCAAAAAACTATGGATGACACAAATTTGAGAAATCTGGAAGCTTCGAAATCTAATGATCTTCGAGAAAAACCAGAAGCTAGAGATAAACTTACCAGAAATATGCATAGCTATTGTCGTCTGCTACGGAATGCTGAAAAATGGACTACACCGCCGAAGACGGCTGGAGAGACGCAAATTGCCGGGAATTAAACTGTGACGAAGAAATCAAAATAGAAAATGAACGAAAGCTTTGTAAATTCACGGCCAAATTGGTCGTCTCCTACTCTTATTTTTCCAAAACTTTTTTTTGTTAGGACTAGGGATACTATTTTTTTTGCCCCGACAATTTTATAAATAAATAAAAATTATTTTAAAAATTTAACTCATATACTATATTATTATCTTAAAATTTTGATGGTAAATATTATTTATATTACTTTTTTTATTTTTTTATAATTTGACCAACGCTCAAAAATTACAAAATTAAAAGGAGAAAAAGAAATAAAATGTTAAGCAAAATGAATGAAAAACTTTTGGATACAAAACTAGGGGTGGCCAATCGATTTGGGTCGGGAATGGAAAACGGAAAACCCGAAGGCCGAATTCTCGATTACCCGAAAATGTTGGGTCGGGTTTTTGGGACGACTTCGGGTTTTGAGTAATCGGGTAAAAAAATTTATTTTTTTTACGTTATAATTTTTTGGGTATTCGGATGTTTCCTGAACCCGTCCCGTCCCGATACCCAAATTCCAAATTTTTTTGGGAATTCGGGTTTTTGGAATGGTATCAGAACCGAATTTACGGTCTGATTTCTTATCGGGACGGGATCGGGTTTGGTCACCCCTATACAAACAGACCTTTAATGTGTGCTTACAAATTCTTCTCAAAAATTATTTTGACTTTTCTACAACCAAAACAGTCTTTGGAGTATTTACAATAGTAAGGTTACTCCGAGAAAACTCTTTTTCAAAGCACAAGAAATTGCAAACAATACCTTAATGAACTTCATAAACATTCTCGTTTTTTTACTAAAATATCAAATATATGATAACTTTATTCTTATATTTAAAATTTAATAGCTTTGATATTTTTAATTTGAAGTGTGGTTTCCAATTTGTCTTATATTTATTTTAGTAGAACTCGTGTACTATAAATAATATCATACATGATGTTAGCCAGGGATTCAAAACACCGATTAATTTCGATGTTATCAGATAGAATTAGGCAAACGGATGGGTCAAGCTAACCTAACCCCTGTGTCCATTGCAAATGAAGTTAAAAGAGTCATCATTAACAATGCTTTTAATTTTGTGAATAATGAACTGATCAAAATGACTTTATTAAATTTCAGTGCATCAATTAATGAAGTTGTTGGAATTTATATATCAAATGACGCAATGCATCTTGGGTCGCAACAAAAATAGTCTCTTTATATAATTACAAGGGTAAAGTTACGTACATCTGATCCCCAAAACTCCAACTTGGTTATGAATATATTATGTAGGTTGTGATTGTGGCTCGTGTTGGCCCAAACCGTTTACAAAATGGTCCCACCCAGGCCCACCATAATTTTTTTGAATTTGTTTTTAGTATTTTTTATATTATTTTTTATTATTTTATTATTTTTTTACTAAACTGGTGGGGTGGGCCAGCCTACCGAGCTCAAAATTTGAGCCCGACCTGACACAACCAAAACAATTGGTGGGTCCGGCCCATCCATTTTGGGCAACATGGCTCGGCATGCCTATTTTAAAATGGGTGGGGCAAGTCCGGTACTCATTTTTAGGTGGGCCGAGCCCATATGTCTACCTCTAATATCACACACACTAAAATTGCTTAGTAAATCTACAAATTGCTCAATCTAACTTTTTATTTTTTTTATTTAAAGGCTACAATATATTCCAAAAGTATGAGATCACCCGAAGATTATTCCACCAACTCTCATCTAAATGCCTATTAGCACAAAGTTTATTTGTTGAATACATGACCCAACATGCTATTGTTGAGTATGTCTAGCATATATGTCGTTAGAAACGCTAGGTATTCAAAGCCCGGCGTGTTATCAAAATAGTACATTTCAACTGTGGGGTAAATAATTAAAGTTCAATCAAAACGGATGATGAGCACTAAATTGCGAGATATTAGGTGGAGTACAGAGGGAAGTTGAATGTTAAGCAATCCTAGATCAAGGAAAACTGAAGTGTCCCTTCCTCAATGAATCAACTAGAACGACTAAATAAGGCAACACAAACGAAGAAATGTTTAGGGTTTTGAGTGTCGATTCAATGATTCGAAGGGACAACACATTGTAGAAATTTGGAGCTCTATAGTAAAAGTTGAGTTGGCACTGATTTCACGCAATTTGAATATGGTGACTGTTGAACACTGTTTGAGTATACTATTTAAGACATGATAAAAAGCGATTTCGATCCTACATCTGACTATAACTTGATAACCCCTTTAGACCTACATTCCAAAAAGTGTTGGATCTTCTGAAAATACTCTCAAGAAGAAGATCTTCAAACTCCATATCAAAAAGGGGTAACTTATCATCATCCTCATCAAGAAGAAGGCGAAAAATTCTCGGAGCATCATTAATAATCCTCTTCTGGTATGTAAGAACATCCTCAAGTAAATATTGTCATTCTCTAAAACTCTCAGGTAGTTCAAGTTTAGCACTAAGTCTTCTTGTAATCAATTTTTTTGGCACCCGAAAGCTAGTAGTTGTACTTAGTCCTCTAGAACCTTAAAGTTAGTGATTGTAATGGTTGGCTAGCACTGGTAAGATAGAACGGCATTAGTACCCATAAGCTAGTCGTCGAGCTCGGATAGAAACTTGAGAAATGGTCAACTAGGACCCAAAAGCTAAATGTTGAGCTTGTGAAGGAGCTTGTTATAATGGTTTGACTCTCACCGATAAACTAGTGTATTTTCTCAATGAGTGAAGAAATAATCCCTAGGAGAGAAGTTATTGGAGGTGAAAGTAGGCACGATTCGACGAATCACCTACAAATCTTGTGTGGTACCTTCAATTTTTGCGAAACGAGTTTTAAAGAGCCGTTGGCATTAAGATTTTGATTATTATCTTATTTGTCAAGACATTTAGAAAATAAATATACAAGATAATTAGAGAGAAATTAGAAAACTCCAATTCAACCCTCTTAGGAGTAATTAGTAGTGTTTCACATGAGTTTTAATTTATTCTTCTTATATTTAAATTTAATAACTTTGCTATTTTTTGGCGTGAGATTTGGTTGGCCAATTTATCTTGTTTAAAATTTAATAATTTTGATAGGTTAGTTTTTGGGAAAAGGTTTTCAATTTATTTTTTGATAAGTTACTTTTCAATTTACGAAATATAATCTCATTAACTAGAATCTCAAAAACAATTATATTAAAGAGCTATAAAATATATATTAAAATTTGTCCGAGAACAATATCTATTATAATTAATAACTCACAATCAAGATTTTACGATATAGTGATAAAAAGCGTTCAGGGAAATCAAACATATGATTTCTAAGTTAAAACTTTCGCACTCTACCAACTAATCTAAATGAACCTTATACATTAAAGCAAGACAAATATAGTTTAAATATTATAAAAGAACCAAATTACAAAAATAAATTATTTTTCCAAGTAAAATATTTTTTTTTAAAATCTTGGAAAACCATGGCCCCTAAGGTCCTCCCCTTGCCTCCACCCCTGCATGCCCATCTAAACAACTTTGCTACCAAAATATCCATCCCTAAAGATTTGCTTCTCAAAGGGAGTTCCAAGGTCTGCAATAGCAATACTATCCAATTTCACCATGCTTAGTAGGTGTGGCCAACAACTCAATGAATCCACAAAAGAAAACAGGTGAAACTAAACAAATCTTTTAAACTAAACTGCCCCAGAACTCCATGCATGCAACTATATAAAACTTCACTTGCAACATAATTTTGTTGCAATCTAAGTAGCACTATACAGAAACACAAACATATGGCCAGGCACATTGTTGTGAACCACCATCAAGGAGACATCTCGGACGTATTCTTTGGCATTGGCACCGTACTCTTGTAGTCTTGTGTGCATTGGCTCTGTTTATGTGTGTCAGCCATTCCAGATGATGGCGATGATGGAAATCCTGCTACAGCCATGAAAGAGATGCGCATGTCATCCAACTCAACCAGAATAAGATCATCGCATACCAGTCCGACCACATGGATCCGAGTACTCATAGTGTTGATGGCTCTCTGTGAAAGAAGAACATACTCGTGGGAAGAAAATGTCAGCTCCCAAAATTCTCAGGGGTCATTTTGCACGACTCCAAAGGAAACGTCATTGCCCCTGCCAAGAACATGAGTCCTCTTTGCTTCCATGGAAATGACGGAAGCTTGGCATGTTTCTCCTGCTGTTTTCTTACAGTTTGTGACTAAAAACAGAGGATTCAGAGAGCTGAAGACTATTTCTGATTCGTACGTGAATCAAGATCAAGTAGTTTTGTAGTTTTTTCAAGGCCAAGTATGTGGTCAATAAGCATTATAGTAATTTTACTGAAAGTGAAGAAGCCCAGCAATGTTTACACATCAAGAAAAGGATATACTTGTATTTAACGCACTTTCACTGCACTACGACCCCTGAATCCCACAACATTTAGTTTTGATGTAGATCTAACAGCACCAGA
>JAOWBN010095914.1:0-19880 GCA_028565015.1 Pinguicula moranensis
GCTCCCTTTATAAGCCCTACCTAGGCTTCAAGCACCTCAGGATTAAGGTTCTTCAGGACCTCCAATCCTTGTTTAACCACATTGTTGGTTGTTCCTGACATTTCTCACACAGCAGCTCAAATCGAGTTGATGCAAACACGAAACTTTGTCTAGACAATATCACAAATAGTCCATGGACCTGCTAGTGTGATAAAAGATTTTTAGCTTCTGTATATTTGTTATGCGCTCAACAAGTGCTTGAGTCCATCTCAAGTTGGTGCAACAAAGTATCTATAGTTCAAGGCCAGTAGAATCTTTATTCTCATTCGTGCAAGCTGTCGGAGAAGGCAAAACACCAGAAAACAGTATAAGATGCTTAAGTTGTAGCATCTTTCAAATCTCAACAGGTAAAATGTTCCACAAAGCTCCATAAATACGTATGCTTTGTTGGTTCCACAGAAAAAATATTGGTGAAGGAAATATGAAACTTGTGTCATAATCCGACTCATGAATAAGCCATAGTTGAGTTGGGTGCATAATAATTTTACCTCTGCCAGGATCTCAGAAGATATGAATACTCCATTCAACTCTTACCATACATGAAAACCCTAATGTGTGATGTTGATCGTGGGGCAAAAGGGATTTCCTAGAGATCAACTCTTTGTTGTACATAAGAGAGACACAAAGCATTGACTAAAATCGTGTAGTCTTCTTATTTTAAGGAATGGTAGTTTTCTTCTGTCAACAATATCTTCATTTTTACTAAAACTCTGTGCTTTAAGGTTGCAGATGAACCTTTTTCCATGTGATTCTCAAACGCACAACTCTTGCAGAAGATCATGAATGCCGTATGATTTGATTTTTCCAGAAAACATTCTTCCACGAATAAAAATTAGTTTCCTATTAATAAGGTCCAACAGGTACTCATTTGCAATGTCTTCTGCTCTTTTACCAGGTACTAATTTTATCAATCCTGAAGAAACCCAGATCTGGATCAGTTCCGAAGGTGGAATCTCATAGTTTTCAGGATAAGCTCCAAATTCAAGAAAGTATGGTTTCAAATGAATAGGTATGCTGTCATAACTCAGATAATATCTTCAGACAATGGTCGCCATCTTCCATACTTGCAAACAATGTTACATTTCTAGCAACAAATTTTCAATACTGTGAAGTCATGTTGGATTTCCAGATATTGGAAGTCATCGACAACTTCTTGCAATCTCCTTTCCAATATGTTTCAAATTATCCTGACAACGCTTTTGATCAAACACCATCTTACAAAGAAAATCCCAACTTTTGTTATCATTTAAAAGATCCATTTTGCAACGATCGACGAAGCCTAAAGAAACAACGACATTTGATAACCTAGTTGTAACTATAAAGTTACTTCTATTACGTGTGTTAGGGAAGAAGAACCTCAGTTTATCCCATGCTCCAGTACTCCACATATCATCCATGGCGATCAAGTACCTCCGTCAAATTAAATGTTTATGTAAATGTTCTCCAAATTCACATGTTCCTTGGTTGTTTTTTAGATCTAGAAGGGCATCAAGTGTTTCATGTTTTTTTTGGTAGGCCAAATTTTATAAATGAAAATAAAGTTATTTACATAAAGTAACATCAAAAACAAAAAGAAAAGTACAAAGCATCCTGAGCACTAGGCCTGCTATGATGAAATCAGTGATGGTTGCCTTGATTACGAACTGTATATCCTGATCTTCCATCATCCCCTCCGGTACAGCTAAGGGTGATCTGGTATATGGCCCACCTAGCCTCAGAGAAGATCACAAAACATCTCGGTTTAGGTCATTACCACTATCCGCTCTTCATCAAACAGATTATCATGACAATCAACTTATCAATATCTTTTTTATAGCAATATTGGCACATATCTTCTTCCTGTTTGATGAGCTATCCCTGTAATGAATGGAGGGCATGTTCGGTTGGACGGGATAACAATACTTTCAAGACTACAACACAGACCTCACTCACCTGCAGATCCAGTGAGTGTATCATAGGAGAAATGTCCTCTGATCATTCTTGGAGAATAGATAATGCTATTGATTCAGTTTGCCCTTCATCAGCTTTTGGCGTGTCATATGAAGTACATGAACGAGAGCTTTCTCTTGCTCCCACATATTTATTGATCCAAGAATATTGTTGGGGAGATCCTCAGTTAATACAAGCCTTCAAGCTTGAAACTGCCATGCTTACTCCTGAATAGTTCCATAACCCCTCATGTTGTTATCGTGTGAGCAAGTTTGCAATGGAAGAAACTCTCCAGAAGTTTAAGGCAGAGTGCCAGCTATTCAGGTGAGTCTCTGCCTTATGAACCAAACCATGATGCTGCTTTTCATTTTCTACAGTCACAGGTGAGCGATGTACTATCCAATGAATTTAGTCTGAGAGCAATGTTATTGCTACTGCCTGCCTTCCCTGTACCGAGGAGAGGTAAACATGTAATATGTATATCAGGAAACAGCGGGTGGGAGTGGGGGGATACCAGAGAGACACCACCTTGAAGCTTTTCTCCATGTTAATTACAATTGAATCTGTTACACTTTTTAGTGTATCACATAAATGGAGAATCTCCTTATCAGAGCAGTCAGCCACAGAGGCAAGGAAAATGAACAACAGAAAGTAATGTTCCAGAAGAGAGCACATCTCATTATCTAAAAATCCTCACAAGGAAAACAAATCAGATTCATCATCAAGAAGAGATTTGCATAAATAAAACATCAGCAAAATAATATCAACACATTTTACTGCACACTTCAATAATGAGCTAAAGGTTTATAAGCTGCCCAACACCTATCAAATTGATTAATGACTAAAAGGATATACAGGCGGCAGGATTTAATATCCAGTCTGTGGAAGAGAAGGGCATTTGTTTGATGGCAGAGATCCAGAGCCATGATGTTCTCTTGATGTTGGACACAATGCTTAAATGGTTGGTATATTTTGCTTGAAAAAATTTCAGATTCCAAGCTCTCTACACTAACCAAACCATAGCTGTTCAGATTGCTCTCCAGGCTGCTATGTTGACCCTGCCCGGTTTACTTGAGATGAAGTCTCGTAAGGATGAGACTTGTGAAGCCGGCAGTTGAAGAATTTTTGGTGATGAGAGCTAACCCATTAATGCAGACCAGACCTACAGGGTCAAGGGACAGGTTTTGAAAATGTGATCCACGGAATCTTGACCTGCAGAGCAAACATGGCATCTTGTCTCATTATCAGAGGGGATAATATACCGCAGTTTGAGCGCTACTTTTGTTGGCAGAGATTCCTGAACTAGTTTCCATGTAAAGATGAGGACTTTTTTGGGAGCCAAAGTCTGCCAAAGTGAACTTAGAGTAGCAATCCTCTGAGAAGAATAAGGAGAAGCATTAGATTCAAAGATTCTTGCATATGCATTCTTAACTGTGTATTTTCTATCAGCTTCTGTGTTGAAGGAGTATTTGTCCATACAGTTATTAGGATGGACCTCTTGCAGCAGTAAAGATAGATTGGAGAGGTTGTGCTGTTCAAAAATTCTAAGAGGCCTTCTCCAAGTCCAATGCCAAGAGGTTAAGTCCCTCAATCTCAAATCTGAAAGTACAGCATTTTCGTGAAGAGTAGTTCAAAAAAGTCTTGGAAATTGATGTGCCAGAGAATTTTCAAGAAGCAAGGGGTCCTTCCAAAATCTGATGGCAGACCCTGATCCAACTTTCAGGTTGATAGATTGATTAAACCAGCTGACACTAAGGATTTGTTGAATGTTGTTCCACCAAGAAGAGGCATAATCAATCCCCCTTCTGCTACAAATTTGACTCGAGGATGTCACAAGATTGAAAAGTTCCCTCCATTTACCCAATGATAGGCATCCCTCTAAACCATATTTGGATCTCAAGATTGTGATGGCTAGGTCTACTCCTCCCGAAAGCAAACGCTCCCCCCATCAAGTGTTTCATGTTCACTATAATGTTGAGATACCCTGCACTATTTGAGCCTATCAAATCTATTCAAAATATGTGAATTTTCAAAAATACATTTAGCTAAAGCGGTCTTACCAATTCCTCCCATTCAAATGATCGGAATGACTTGAAGGCTCTATTCATCATTGATGAACATGCCAATGATTCGAACCATGTTATCCTTAAATCCTACCATACTTATCTGTTGATGTTGGAAGCCAAATAAGATCAAGGCCCGATCCAACTAAACTCGGATTTTTTCTTGATCATGCAGGCTGTTAGTGGAGAACATGGCCATTAGTGGAGGGGCAATTACGTCATTTGATTAGTCTCTAGAGGAATTTTAACCATATCAAAATTCATGGATATAATTACTTTTATATTTCATTGTACTCTGTATTGGAAAACATTACAGTAAAATAAAAAACCCTAGCCGCCGTGGAAACAACCAATTTGGGTGAACCACGTAAATCTATATTTTCGTTTTCATTTTTGCACTAGTCTTTGATCATGTGTTGTTCGATCCTAACATTCTCCTCACACTATATCTGACTGTTGATGTATTACTAGGGAAAGAATCTATAGGAACATAATCAATAACAAGTTGAGGATTGTTATGTTGTGCAACTCTTAGTTTCTTGATCAACTCTTCCTCTATTTCTTTCATCTCTTGAACTATTTCCGTAAGAGCTAGACAAAAAGAAGATAACTCTTTATCTCCTTCAACATTATGCACTCCACGTAGTTGATCCACAACGTGATCATCGATGATGTTTTCTACTTCCCTAGCAGCACAAGTGATTCTCAAAGCCAAACCTCCAACGTCTTTGCTCAGTTTTTGAGAATGAAGTTCCATTAATTCTTACAAGAATTGAACATCATTCTTGAGATTCTCTGAACTTGTTCCCTGTCCAGACAGATTCGTCCCAATAATGATGCTTCAGGATCTGATCAAGAATTTGCAAAATAGAAACTAATAAAGTGTAAGCATATATAGACATATCCAATGACGAATTGCTATCTGCAATGGTACAAGTTCCAATTCTTTTTTTTTCAAGTTCATGAGTTAGGATGATAAATGTTCCATAGTAGCCGAGTAATTTGGTATTTCCATTTTCATTATTTTTCCACCTCACAATTAAAGGTCGGAAAAAATAGGTTCAATAATGGGTGGTGGCGGCATCCGAAATAGCCCACCTGTTAATTTCACTATGCGACTGTGGGTTCAAAAATCGAACCCACGGGTAAACCCGCCCCGCTCATTTAATTTGATGCATAATAGGCATCGATTTTTTTATACTTCTTCATTCTTCATTTGAGTGGCTAACTTAAGGATGCGACGCGACTTCTTCATTTCTTCAATCGTCCTTCTCGTTCAGCATTCCAGACTTCCAGTTCGATTTCAAGTTCAAGTACAAGTTTGGATCGGACTTCTGCAATTCCAATCCAGTTCAAGTACAAGGTTTGATTTGGGGATTAGGTTTAGGGTTAAATTTTTGGATTAGGTTTAGCCATTTAGGATTCGAATTTTGTGAAAAAGTTTTCAATTTCGCTAACAACTATTTCAAAGCTAGATGGAAGTATTGAAGAAGTTTTGATTTTGAATTCTCTCTCCATACATGGTGATTCCCATGAGCAGTGCTTCTCCCCTCTTGACAGTCCTCCTGTCACTGGGCCGTGGCCGAACGTGAGCTAACCACCACTTTACCAGCTCCTCCATTGGGTCAGCCTCTAGCACCTGGAAACTCTCCCTCTCTCCTTTCTCCTCCTTACTCTTCCACTTTCTCCCTTCAAGCTCTTCTGCATCTTGCTTCCTATGACTTCAACACTGCCTTGGCGAATCCCATCCCACCAGATGAAGAGAATGCATCGAGCTACGGTGCAAGCAGGAAAGCACTAGACAAAACTAGCATTCAGATAAAGGCTCAACAAGGAAGGTCCTATGCTGATTCTGGTGTGAAAGATGTGTGCCCTATTCATGCGCGTCTTGGTCCTTGAGTTGCTCCAGGCAGTGGTCGAACCAAACAAGCTACCTTCTTCTTCATGAACTTCCCCCATGAATACTTTCCCTTGAGACTGGAAAGGCTACTCGAAAAAAAGGGAAGCCTTAAGAGTCTGAGAATTGCTCGAAAGGTAGGAAGGAATGGCTTATCTTTTGATTTTGCTGAATTTGAGTATGTATGTTATATGGAGACACTAATATTTTAGCTCAAGCACATCTGGATTGGCCTCCTCAAACTGAGTGTTAATTTGTCCAGGTTCCCAAAAATCCCTCTTAAGGCCAAGCTTAACTCTCCTCTACCTCCAGTTGTCTCCTCCTACAAACTGCAGAGGATTCATGTTAAGTGGGGTGTGCCTAATAGAAAAGATGCAGAAGCTTCTACTAGATTACAACCTCCTACTACCCGGATCGAGCGAGATCCAGCCAAATGTGATGCCCACCCCGGGCATCAGCCTGCATACTAAGAAAGACCTTTGTCCTAGTCTGCTTTATGTTGGTTCACTAAAATCCAATAATGGCTTTAGAGAATTCTAGCTGGCCCTTAGGAGTGCTGGTCACCTAAATCTTATTATAAGCCCTCTGGATGCTGAAAGAATCATTCTGTGGGAAGAGGTAGAGGTTGACCTCAAGAGCCTCCTAGCAAATGACAAAGATTGACTTCTGAAGTGGCTTAGTGGTCCTCTTGTTCCAATGAGAAGTGCACAAGTGACCCTCTGACCTTAACGCCTTGTGTGGGTGAAGGTATATGGCATCCCACTGCATGCATGGGACAGTGATTATATGGAGATGATTGTTGGTACCATAGGTAGGTTGGTCCGCATTGATGACACCACAACTAAGAGAAGATATTTGGAAGTTGCCCAACTCCTTATTGAAGTTCCTCTAGGTAATCTGGTCCCCACCAGAATTAATGCTAACATAGATGGTACTTCCTTCCTACTTCATGTACAGGAGGTTGCCACTAAATTTAGCTGCGTGATATGGGATGGCCTGGATAATGAATTGACTGATAGTAGCACAAACTGTAGCCCTGAATGGCTTGGTCAGGAATAAGATGGTGGGACTGAAATCTCGTTGGGTAAATCTGTAGGAACAGCCCGAGGATTACCTGGAAAGCAGGCTATTATGAAGGAAGTGTTTGGGTCTCTTGCACAAGATGTTGTACACAATCGTTCAAATCATATAGTTGTAGGGTTCCCTAAAGGTACATGGATCCCTGGTAAGCTTGATTGGTGGCCCCAATCTCTCTCCCAATTGTTGTCCCAAGACACTATGGAGGAGATACCTGTTTCAACCATGAGCTTAAAGATCCTATGCAACATGCTTACAGACTCACCTCACTCAAGGTAGGAGGAAGCGGTAACGGATCTAATAGCTCATCATAAAGTTGACTTCATAAGCTTATAAGAGACTAAGTTGAAAACAGTTGATACGCGAGTTTGTGACTACCTGTGGTAAGACCTGGATTTTGATTTGATATTTAGTGGATCAACAAGACAATCTGGTGCTTTCTACAGCTGGAACAAGAAGAAATTATGTTGGTTATCTATTCTTCTTGGTGAAGGTTTCTTGGGAGGGATAGGTCACTGGAACAATGAGGTTAGGGGCAGTGTCATGCTTAATATTTATGGCTCCTCAGAGCTACAATCAAAACTGAGTCAGTGGGAAGAAATTTGTAAGTTATATCTGGATAGACAAGAGGTGAAATGGTGTGTAATGGGGGCTTCAATGCAATTCTGGATAGGAGAGAAAGGAAAGGTCCCTTTTAACATGTCTACCTTGCTGAGATTGATGGTTTTTTAGTGACTTTATCAAGAAAATGCAACTGAAGGACCTTCAGATGAATGGAAGAAAGTTCACTTGGTGCCTCAGATCTCTGGGAGTCATTAGTAGGCTTGATAGGTTTCTAGTAAACGAGTTGTGGCTGGAATATAAAGTAGACTGGATCCAAACTAGACTAGACAGGGATGACTTTGATCACTGTCCATCCCAACTATGTTCTAAACACTAGAACTGGGGTCCTAAGCCCTTAAAATTTCTAGAAAGTTGGTTGGAGAACCCTGAATACAATTCTATCATTAAAGATATTTAGAATAACCCAAATCCACACAGGTATACAAGCCAACGCATCAAAGACAAGATCAAAACATTTAAATTAGGCATCAGAGAATGGAATATGTCTTGACCTAGAGACCTAGCCTATGAAAGAAAGAAACTGCTGTTAGATCTCAAACGACTAGAGCTTCAGGCTAAGAATGATTCACCTTGTAATGGTGTGAACTCAGGGGCAACCATTAGGGTGAAAGAGGTGATTGATAGGCTAACGTTGAACCTGGACAACCAACCATTCCAGAAAGCCCGAATAAATTTGATCAAACAAGGAGATGCTAACTCAGCTTTCTTCAATAGGTGCATCAGCAGTAGTAGAAAGAGAAATGGGATCAGTGGCATCTGGCATGAAGATGTCTGGGTGGATGAGCCTGAGGCTGTGAAGACATGCATTAGGGAACATTTTGGTGCCAGGTTCACTGAACCATCCTTGTTTAGACCTTGAATATGCAATATGGTCTTCAAAATCCCTTCTCTAGCAGCTAGACAAAGACTCAACACCCTCTTCAGTGAGGTTGAGGTATTGTAGGCTATCAAGAACTGTGGTAGCAACAAGAGTCCGGGATCGGATGATCTGAATTTCAAGTTCATTAAAAATTTCCTTTACCTGATGAAGAATGAAATCTGTTGGATGATGTTGGAATTTTACAGAAAAATTAAACTCCCCCGAGGTAGCAATGCGGAACAAATCACACTAGTTGCAAAATTTGAGTCCCCCCTTGTAATTGATGACTACAAGCCGATTAGTCTCATTGAATCCATGCAAAAAATAATATCTAAAGTCCTGGAGAACAGATTAGTTGAAGAAATAGAGGAAGTCATCTATGGAAACCAAATGGTCTTCATCTGTGGGAGAAAATTACATGACAACATCCTAGTGGCCAATGAGGACAATGAACCAAAAATGTTATGGCTTTGCCATAATTCACCAAGTAGACTTTGAATGTCTTTGACACTGTGAATTGGAAGTATATACAAAATGTTATGGCTTAAATTGGCTTCCCTAGTAGCTGGCAGTGGTGAATAAAGCAACTCTAAGAATTTTCTTCCACCTTCATATTAGCGAATGGCAACCCTACTGTTGAATTCTACCCCACGAGGGGCCTCAGATAAGGAAACCCCTTATCTTCATTCCTATTCTTGCTAGCTGCAGCGGGCCTATTTGTGATGATCAATAAGGCAATCAGCGTGAAGAAGCTTCAAGTCCCAGTAAATGGCAGAGGTAAGTTCTCCTTGTCCCACCCTCAATTTGTTGATGATACTCCCTTTATTTGGAAAGGTTACCTGGAACACTGTAAAGATGAATAAAGTCATCTTGGCTCCTGCAAAACTTTGAAATGATCTCAAGCCTAAGGATTAATTACAAGAAAATTCACTTGACTAGCTTCAACATCCCGGAAGAGAGGATAGCTGATATGGCAGCATATCTAGACTGCAAAACAAGGAGCCTTCCCCTTAGATACCTTGGCCTCCCAATAAGGTTGAACCACTACAAAATAACAAACTGGAATTCAGTGCTAGGCAGGTTTGGAAAAACTCTCAGCTCATGGAATCACAAACATCTGTCAACTCAAGGTATACAAGTGCTCATCAATTCAGTAATGGCAGTCATCCCATCCCATTACTTAACCTTCTACAAAGCCTCTCCAGATGTTTTGAAAAACTGGTTGCCACTCAGAGGGACTTCTTCTGGGGCAGCTTAAAAGATGGTAGAAAACTGTCTTGGATCTCCTGTGACAAAATAACTCAGCTGAAGGACAAAGGGGGACTAGGAGTGCGTAACATACCCTTCTTAAGTTGTGCCATGCTAGGTAAATGAGGTAAAAAAATCCTCCAGGATAAAATAATCTATCTAGTGAGATTCTGTTGTCCAAGTATGGTAAAGCTGGAGCTCTGAAAGTGGGGGGTTTCAGACTCAAATCTCCTCGGCTGAACACATCTGCGATGAGAGGAGGAAGAAGAGGCCTCAGATATGCCTCCTCATGATGGAAGGAGCTGCAAGATACTCTGCAGAGCACATGGTTCAAGCAAGCAGTGAGGATCAAACTTGGATGTGGAAGAAATACTCTGTTTTGGAAGGACAAATGGCTTAAAACTCTCAAATAGCTACTTTGTATCCCAGGCTCTTCAGATTATCTAATAATCAAGACCTATGTGTAACAGCTCTACTTCTTCTTTTGCAGGATATTAAGCCTGAGAGGTCATGGGATGACCACTATGTCTTTGATGGACACACCAATGGAAAGTACACGGTTAAGGGTGCTTACAAAGCACTGTGTGAGGCACCTCAACCGATATACTCATTGGAGGCAGTGGAAAACCACACTAGGATCTGGAACAAGTTCTCTTCTATAAAGGAAATGATCCTGGCATGGAAAGCTTCTTAAAATGCCTACCAATAAAAGTGGCCCTCCAACTGAGGCACATCATCCCCCAACAGCATGATACAACATGTTCTCTCTGTCTCATGGGTCAGGAAACCTTAGTACATTTATTCAGTACCTGCTCATTCTCTTCTCATGTGTGGCAGGGTATCCATGAGTGGTTTTTACCCTAGCAGCAGCAGCAGCTGATGCACATTCCTGCCTCCTATTGCAACTATACATTTCCTGCCCACCCTGTAAGATTTCCTAGTAATGAAACCTGTTGCCCTCAACACTGGTGCGTGAAAATCAGTATGGATAGCCATGATATGGCAGATCTGGAAGGCTTGAGATCTAAATGTGCAGACTTCAATCTAGCTAATTCAACGAGCATTGTGAATGAGGTTGAGATCTATAAGAACTATGGCCTTATTTACTTACTCTCTATCTGACTGGATGTTGAATCCATTTACATGTCTTCGGTTCTGAGGATTATTGTAGCTCTCAATCCACTCGAATACTAGCAGATATAAGGAGACACCACGAGAGGAGGACTCATCCGAAAGCTATTTGGTCAAGTTTCCCCTTCCCCCATAATGTGTTGCATTCACTTTCTTGCTATTTCATTGTGGTATAGGTTGGGAAGGAGCTTCAGTTTCAACATGTGGACTTATCTCACCACTTGCCAAGCCTACTAGCATTGGGAATAACCTGCCTCCCAATAGACTAACTCATCTAGTTAGCAAAGATCCTTTGTCATTTCAGAGCACTATACCAACTCCATGCTGGAGCCCATGGTGACCTTTGGGTCAACGTATCACATGTGATCCAACTCCACGCTTTGATGGAAGTTATACACTCAGCTAGATAGATCCTTCTAGTCTCTTCCTTTAGTTTTGATATGATATGCATGCCTACTTGAAGCAACTCCCTTTTACTCATTACAGGAATAGCTCACCAAACTTAATCGAGTTGTATACCAATATTCCTACAATGAAAATTGACAATGTGACAGTCATGGCGTTTTTCTTTGGTGAAGAAATAATAGCGATGAGCTGAATTTTTATATGCTTTGTGATCTTCTATAACACTAGGTGACCCATGTATCAGATCACTTTTAGCTATACTGGAAGGTGGGTAGGAAGAAGAGGCATGTACTCAGACCAATCTCAAATACTAGATCTACTTGGAGTCTCCTAGAGGACAGTACATTTTTGGATTTTTTGTTTTTTCTTCTTCTTGTATATTTATCTTCCCCTGTACATACCTTTTTTTTATACTTAATGAATTTTGGATTACCCAAAAAAAAAGTTCAAGTTTTGATTTCGTAAAGAGCAATTTCAATTTCGTTATAGTTCATTAGTTTTAATTTTGAATTTTGGATTTCATAAAGTCTTCTTCGGTGCTTCAGGCTACGCTACGGTTAATTAAGGTTTTCCATTTTGTTTATCTTTGTTGACTTTTGTGTTGATTGAGATTACAAATGTGTTCTTTTGTGTTAAAAGAAATCAGAGTGGTTTGCTTGGACTTTTTTGTGTTGATGGAGATCATCTCATTTTTACTTATTTGCATTTCCTTATGAAAGCTGAGTGTTAAACGAAAGATGCATTCCTTAATTTCAGTTTCATTTTTCAGTTATTTGAATTTGCTTGGACTTTTTGTGGTGGGAGATAGTTCCTTCATTTCAGTTGCTTCATCTTTGATTTGAGTGCAATAGCTTCTTATTTATCTTCATTTTTCAGTTGCTATAGGAAAAGCAGATATGCTTCTTTTATTTTTCTAGCTACTTTTGAAAATTGCATAATATTTTAAAGAAAAATATGCATTCAGCATATTCATTGAGCAAACCGAGAAAAATCATATGTGCAAAGCACCATGTGATTAACAATCTTAGATGCAAAATCGTTTCACTTTCAGAGAAAATCCGTATGATTTATGAATTTAAGAAACATTTCATAATTCATTTAATGAATGATACTTGTTAAGAATCTGAATTACATCATTTGAAAAAGCATTGCATTGCATTATGCATTTTTCATAATATTTCTCAAACAGTTCATAATTTGAGAAACAATTCATAATTTGAAAAAGCTTTGCATTACGTATTTTTCAGAATTTGAATTTCCTAATGATTTATAAATTTGAGAAACATTTCATAATTCATTTATAGAATGATACTTGTTAAGAATCTGAATTGCATAATTTGAAAAAGCATTGCATTGCATCATGCATTTTTCATAATGTTTCTCAAACAATTGATAATTTGAGAAACAGTTCATAATTTGAAAAAAACATTGCATTAAACATTTTTCAGAATTTGAATTTCCTTATGATTTATGAATGTGAGAAACATTTCAGAATTCATTTACAGAATTATACTTGTTAAGAATATGAATTCCATAATTTGAAAAGGCATTGCATTGCATTATGCATTTTTCATAATGTTTCTCAAACAGTTCATAATTTGAAAAAGCATTGCGTTACGAATTTTCAGAATTTGAATTTCCTAATGATTTATGAATTTGAGAATCATTTCATGTTTCATTTTTCAGAATCTGAATTTCCAACACAAGTTTCATTTTTCAGAATTTGAAATTGCTAATGCTATTAATTCATTGATCTATGAATGATACTTGTTAACTTTGACACTATATTAAATAACTCTTGGATATTTGATAGCGTCATTGATACTAGATAGGTTAGACTTTACAGAATTTGAGTTTCCTATCTAATTGTTTTCCCCAAATTGAATGTAGGTGTTTAATTTAGAAAATGGTTGATATGTTTGAGGATGATATTCTTCAAGTAGAAGAAGTGATGCGTTTGGATTTATGCAAATCCTTATACACAAATTAGTACTGCGATGGGTACCTCAAAGAAAAGCAACAAATTTACATCTAATGTGTGGAGTTATTTTTAGAGATACCAGAAGGTTATTGATAACGAAACAGTTTGAAGTGAAGATTGAAGCATGGTGGTGTACAAACCAGTAAACAAACACTATATTTCACTGTTGATGGCAAGGTGACCGCGTGTCGTTACAATTCTAAGGTATGGCGAGAATCCTTGGTACAGTTGACTGCTGCTTGTGACTTGCCTATCAACTTTACAGAGCATTCTGCTTATGAGAAGCATATTAAAAAATAATTCAATCCCTCATTCCAAATACTTAGTGCACGCACGATTTGGCATGACATCGAAGAATATTTTGAGAAACGTATTACTAAAATGAGAGCCGTGTTCGCTACTTTGCAATATTTTGTAGCCTTGATACCTGATATATGGGATTCTAGAGCTCATCAAGATTATTACAGTGTAGTGACACATTATATTGACCCTAAGTGGAATTTGCATAAGTGAATCATTGGTTTCAAATTGGTTGAGAGGCACACTGGTGAGATCATTGCAGAGAGTATTTTCGAGGTACTCAAGGCATATGGACTCGCGGATCGCACAATCTCCATCACAGTAGATAATGCATTTGTGAATGCAAAGGCTATGAGATCACTTGAGGGTCCGTTGAGAAATAAAATGTTGGCTTTCTTTCACATCAGAGATATGCATGCCATGTTATAAATTTTATAGTTCAAGCAGTTTTGAGTGCTTTAGAAGATTATGGTGGAAACGTTAGAAAGATTGTGTCGTGGAAAAGGGTGTCACCCCAATGCATCAATGTCTTCAAACCTCAAAGTGTCTCCTTAGGTTACAAGCCACGTATTTTGAATGCTGACATGCTAATTAGATTGAATTCGACATTCATTATGTTGAAGAGATCATCTGAGTACAAGATGTCCCTATCCCAGTATGATGAGTGCACAGTTGCAAACTTCCTATCATCTTCCAGCTGATTTGACATTCTTTGAGTGGGATGTCATTGAAAAAATTGTCAATTCCTTGATTTCTTCTATGAGGCCATGACTACTTTGTCAGGGAGTTATTTTACTACATATCCTCTAACCATACATAAGTTGGTCCTAATGGTGCACAATCTATATGAATGTAAAGATTATGAAAACATAGCAGGTGCATTTCTTTCAAGTCTTACCCCCAAGCTGTTTTAAGTTGTTTGATTGTTGTCATTTTTGACGTCTAAATTTTGATGCATCTTTATTCTCTTCTTTGTAGGTGTCGTGCGATCGATGAGGAATAAGTATTTGGAATATTGGGCTACCCCTCCTCCCTTATATTCATTGGCTTTCATTTTGGATCCTCGAGCCAGGATGACGATGTTTGAAGAAGCAATTTTAAAGATGCGATATTGGATGGGATTCGAGGATGGCAATACTATTGTAAAGAATGTTGAAACCTCTTTGTTCAACATGTATAGCAATTATGAGAGCAAGTTTGGAGATATAAGGGTTGAGCACCACCACCTAGTGGGAAGAAATTATCCACTTGGAAATTATTGGGTGGCCTTGGTTCATCATCGAGTTTGCATATGGAGTCGGGTACTGTTGTTTAGTATTTTGAGTTGAAGAACTATCTTCATACAAATTTTCAAATGACATACGAACTCGATAGGGAGAACTTGAACCTTTTACAATGGTGGAAGACACATAAGACAAAATATCCAATTCTATCACAATTGGCAAAGGATGTTTATAGAATTCTGGTTTTTATAGTTTCATCTGAGTCTGCTTTTAGCATGGCTGTAAGGATTGTGGAAGAAAGACAAGCTAGGTTGAAACCGAAGATTGAAGAAATGTTGATCATGATTAAGGATTGGGAGATCAAAGATGATTAAATTGACGGTTTGGGTTCGCTGGAAGATTATTATCTTGAGGAATACAATGAAGAAGATGACCCTCTTACTTTAGCTCCTCCTGCTCTTCCAGCACTTCAGCAGTGAAGGTTAATTATTCATCCTTAATTTGTTTATATAACTAAATTTCAATTTATGTTAATTGTTACTTATTTTTCAAGGAATGATGAATGATTAAATGCAACAAGACTTGATATTTGAGAAGGTTAAATATTTTTATATCTAAGTTTGCATTTGCGTTAATTTTTACGGTACTTTTCAGGGACTAACAAGTAACACTCTTGCAGTCTACACGAATGTTGGTTGGAATCTGGATCAATCATCAAACAGAACTTGGTTATATGTTGGTGGTTAGACTTTGATGATTAGAACTTGGTTGTGGTTAAACTTTTGGCAAAACTTTTGGATATTTTGTTGAGGCTTATAGACTATTTTACGGAATGTTGTTTTAATCTATTTACACCTGGTATTACTATTATTTCGTATTACTTATTTGTTTTGCTTTGGTCATTGGCACCACTTGAACTTTTTTTGTAAGAAATGGTTGCAAATGGTTCTCATTCCCCTTAAACTTGAAGGTCTTCTATTCTTTACTGTGCTCTGCATTGCACCCCTGAAACTTTCAGGCTGAAAGTTTGTCACTGTGTTTTACTATTTGTATTTGTTTTGCCAGAATGCGACATCTTCTTGTACGCCGTCTTGTTATCATGGCTCAATTGTGGCATGTGTCTAAGTAACTCTTATTTCATCAGTTTGCCAGTGTGACTCTTCAATGCACCTATCGTCAATGAAAATGCTCTTGTTGTTTTCTACTCTGCCAACAATCAACAGGGCAAACAGGTGAAAACGGTGCCAAACAGGTTTAAACAGGTGCAAACAGGGCAAACAAGTGAAAACAGCCAAACAGGGGAAACATGTGTAAAACCGGCATGCCCATTTTAGAAGCATTCTGGTTTAGCCCGCCTCATTTTCAAAAAAGGGTCTAAGCCGCCCCACCCATTTTCAAAAAATTGGTGATCAGTGCCCCAAAATCACACCCTAGCCCGCCCCCGCCCGTTTGCCGATCCCATAGTGAAATATCTATCTCGGAGAATCTTAGTAAATGTGGGAACGTCGGCTGGATCACATGCTCCCTATGATTGTGCTTACTAGTGCTAAAGCCTAGTGGGCTCCAGGATACAAGTTATGATTCAAGGAGAATATTCGACCATTTCTGACTCGTATGTATCCTGCTTCGGCGAGGGGTATTAGGGTTGGAGACTGGACATATTTCGTTTCACATGTACATTTCTTAGATATTGTTACTTTCAATTAATTGCATATCATTGCTGCAAGTGTTAATTCGTTCACAGGTTGAGATGATTGATCGCAAGTTGCCAGAGACTTATCCTGATACAACATGTGCATATTTTGCTGAGATACGAGAGGATATACGTTGATTCTTCCAATGTGGTTTAGGTGTTGAGCCATTATCATCCCTCCCTGATATTCGTACAGAAACAACTGTTGCAAATTGATTACACGCCATTAGCCACACCACCCGTGCTTGGACCAGGTTTCATCGTTGCTCCATCTGGCTTTGGATCAGGTTTTGGTGCCGCGTCATCTGGCTTTGGATTAGGTTTTGGCATTATTCTCTAGCCACCTCATTCGGTTTCGGCGTAGGTTATGGAACGGGTAGTGGTCTAGGATTCACTAGGTCTTCATGGATGGCGCCACCACATGATGTTAGAGCACATGTTCATCCTGAGCACGGGTGAACCTGTGCCGCCTTTACCATTTGGAGGATTGACATCATTTAGTCGTTTATTTACATCACTTGGCGATGAATCAAATGGGCTTGAACCAAACGAAGGAGATTATTAGTAATTTTTGTATATATTTTGAACTATGTATAAATAATTTCAAATTCAACTTTAAACTTAAAAGTTGTCTCCAACAAATCTTCGATTTCTTGTTTATCACAGATAGCGTTAACGGTAGTTTTGTAGGCAACCCGGTTGATCGCATATGTCGTATGTGGTAAACCAAAAATCTCAGATGGCGTTCACGAGTTTTTAAATTGCGTGTGCGAAATTTTTTACAGCTTGCAAGTGCTTCAGTAGTTCGCGTATTCTATTCATCAACGCCACTATTTTTTTTGCTATATAGACAAAAGGACTTTTTTTTTTTTTTTCTCTCAGTAACTTACTGTTTATTACTTTTTTATTGCACAAGTTTTGCGCGATCCTAGAAAGTGCCAACACCACTACCTGACAATTCTCTCAACTTGGGTCTCACATCCAATCCATCACAATTAAACCAACCAGCATACTTCCTATCTAGAAGAAGACAAATCAATTTTTTGTATTTCCATTTCTACTTTTTGTGTCCAATTCTGAGGGCGAAGGGACTATGAGCGATTGAGCGGGTGGTAGAGATTGGTGACTCTGTTATTTCGATTTTTTTTTGTGTCAATTTTAAAAAATAAAAATTGAAATTTAAATCGTCGGATGTCGGTTTTCTCGATTATCGATTAAGTTGGTTGCCAGTTAGGTTGATGGTTGCCACCGATTTTGATTGTCGGTTTACGATCTCACATTTTTGAATGGGTTACATGATAGTTTCGACACGGTTGGTAATATTACATATGTAACCTTTGTTGAAATTTCAGTCAGCTTTGGTGTTAATTGATTCATGTTCAGAAGCAGCAAGAAGAAGATATGGAACATATACTGAACTCGGATGCAGCAGAGGCAGAGACTTCATGGCTCCTGTTGCTGGCTTGGAAGGAAATGAAAGATTGGAAATTACTAAAGCGATGTTAAGTGATAACGCGACTTCTATTCACTACGGAGGAAAGATAAAAGTAAGAGACGTGGACGAATCGGAGTTGCTGGATGTGCATTGATCCAATGGATTTTATTATTTCACGAGTTTGATAGATATAGATAGCGCTTTCGATTGGTGAATATATATATGAGAAATACACTATAAATTGATATGAATGAAAAAGTGAAGAAAACAGAGTTCTTCTAACTGTAGCAATCTCGTTTTCACATAGATCTGGTTCTCTATTCACAAAATCAAGAACCTTCGTATAATCGGGTTTTTTTTCTTACTCTAATTTTTAGTTGCCGGTTTGCGGTATTTGTTGGTTGGCGTTATTATTTTTTGAAAAGTTATTATTATTATTATTATTTATAATTATAAATTTATAAACTTAAAAACTAAACTTATAAAATTTATGAAGTTATAAAATTTATAAAAGTTGAAAAGTTATATAACTTATAAAATTTAAAATTTATAAAAGTTAAAAACTTATATAAACTTATAAACATTAACTTATAAAAGTTAAAAAATTATATAATTTATAAACTTATAAAAACATATATAACTAATAAAAACATATAAAAAATGATAAACCATATAGGTTGACGCCACAAATTCCATCTACAAAAATCATATTTTGACTTCGCTTCAACTATATCAATTGTACTTGAACTATTAGATAATCATTGTCAGAAGTTTGACTAATGTGATCCAACACAATTCTACTTCTATTGATTCCTGGCTGTTTCGAATTTCACTGGTTCAGCACCTTAGAATGGGGGTTCTATGCATAATGCCCTCTTCTTTCCACTCCCTCTGTCTTATCTTCCCAAACTAGGAGACCAAGTTGTGGTTTTGCTGGTACAAACTGACTACACTTTCCAATGTTTGCGGTACAGGGATGTACATGGTATAGATGGATTGACCAGTTTTCATCATCAAAATCACTACTAGCGGAAGGGATCTATCTTGCTCTCATGCTGAATGCTCTATGCTTTACAATATACCGATCCTCCGAGCTGATACTCAGACTCTGAGAGCTCCTATGAATCGCTATGATTTGCTGATTAAGTACATGATGATTACTGTGGCACATGTGCAAGGGGTGATCGAAGCGATGACCTACTTATAAGATAGTAGTGGCTAGCCTTGCATATGATGTAGTGCAAGGAGTTCACCGTTCAAAGACATAAGTTAGGTCACGGAGGACCATTCCATAGGTCCTGAGCATTGATTCAGTCCATTGTAGTAAATCCTATATATATATATAAAATGTTGGCTTTTCAAAAAATAATAATAATATAATTTAATTAATTAATATAATAATTTAATTAATTAATTTAATAAATTAAATTAGTTAATATAATAATTTAATTTAATTTAATTAATTAATATATTAATTTAAATAAATTAAATTAGTTAATATAATAATTTAAATTAAATCAATTAATTATTATAATAATTTAATAATAATTATTATTATTTAAATAAATTAAATTAATTAGTATAATAATTTAATTTAATATATTAATTAATTTTTTTGAATAAAGAAGGGTATTTTGGTCTTTACATAATCAAAGTTGAGGCGGGATAAAAACAACCTACCATCAAAATTGAATAAAAAAGAAGGGAGTTGACACTTATTTGACCTTGTTCGAAAAGTTATCCGACGGATAGAGAGCCGGCTAAAATGGATACCAAACATTGAATAAGACAAAAAATATAAACTTGTACCCTCTTTGACGGGGAACGCATCCGTAGTGTCTAATTGCAGGTGCAGCCAATTACTGTTCGGGATTTTACGGTGACTTTTATCTTCATTTTAGGGGGTGTTTGCAAACGCCGCAGAGAAGCTGCTTTTGGCTTCTGGCAGTGGAGAAGCACTATTTGAGTGTTTGCGA
>JAOWBN010096024.1:0-32475 GCA_028565015.1 Pinguicula moranensis
GTTGTTCCTCTTAAGATTTCCTTCGTGTGTAGCAAAAACTTTGGCATAAGATGCAGAATCCTGTAAGGTTTCATCCTTAAGCTCGAGGTGCTTAGCTATATCAGAAAAGGTTTTAATGTTCACTTCATGAGACGTTAGAATTTCGAAAGGGATCCACCGCCTGTCGTCACTTTCATCAAGTAGTGAACAAATCAAATTTTTAACATGTTCGAACTCAGAAATTTTGATCCCACCAGCTTTGAATCACACAACATTGAATTTCATAATGTGGAGGTGTTCCAATACGGGTTGACTCAAATTGATTTTATAAAGCCAATTCAGGTGCAAGGTACAGAACTTATAGCTAAAGTTTACCTATATTGTTCTTTGAGTTTGTCCCAGATGGCCTTGGCCGTGAGAATCACATTGTATGTGCCAATAAGATTGTCGTGCATGCAATACAACATAGTATAGCGGGCAATACAATGCTTCTTGGCCCATGATGCATAGGTCGTTTCGGTTTGTACGAGTCTGCCATGGGGATGTGCTCAAAGACATCTTTTTCGTATAGGAGATACTGAATCTTTCTGGACTAAATGTCGTAGTTTAATCCATTGAACTTGTCACTGGATGAGAGCTCGACTATCATGCTTGGAGGTGCCGTTTCTACAAGTATATTTTAAGAAACGACATTAGTCTCAATTTTAAAATTAAATTTTCTGTGAGATATTTTGGATTGTGTTATACGTTCAAAAATTTCGTTAAACTTATAATTATCATGTCCTTCATAACCAAAAATTTATAGGAAAAGCTAACTTTCATGTATTGAAATAAATTCAAGCAAAAACACATAGTAATACATACAATCAAACGGATTGGTACATGTAATTGTTAATTGTAACAATTCGGTGGTTTTTGCTGTAGGGCATTTTTTGTTTAATTTTTATTTGTTCTATCCAAAAGAATTGACAAAAATAAATTGTTAATGCAAAAGAATTTAATTTTCTTTTAACATATAGTTAAAAGAAAATTTTCAATCTATCAAAAGAATCTAAAATTGATCAGAATGGATCCTTTACTGATTCGGTAAACACCAAGGTAGGTGGTGGAGAGACTAATCATTGGCCAACCTCCTAGACAGTATTGTCATTTCTCGTGAAGAGCCCTGATTTTTTGTGAGAATATAATTATCCCACTTAAAAACCAGTTCTAGACAGCCCCTCAAAAGCACGATTAATGCAGTTTCTTTTGATATTCGAAATAATTATGGTAATATGATTTTGATTATCATAATTAAATTATTAACACATAATTAATAATTAAGTGTTTATTAATTTTATTAGATTTGAAACAAATTCTCTAATAAAATTATTTTCATAGACCACATGGAAATGCTCGAAAATTAAACAATGGTGCACATATCATATAATTTAATTTCTAAGACATATATAAGCATGCCTTAAATTAAAATTGCACCTAGCATGAAATTTAATTTAAACTTAAACATGCATTTCTAGGAAATAATAAGAATTTTAAATTAATTGCACTAAGCATAATAAAGTAAATTCAATCATGCATACTTGAAATATATAGAAAATAATTTAATTCCTAATTCATGCATTTCTAAAATTATTT
This sequence comes from Pinguicula moranensis, assembly GCA_028565015.1. Taxonomy (NCBI): domain Eukaryota; kingdom Viridiplantae; phylum Streptophyta; class Magnoliopsida; order Lamiales; family Lentibulariaceae; genus Pinguicula; species Pinguicula moranensis. Next base: position 1,615 of record JAOWBN010096024.1, read on the forward strand.
AACATATAAATAAAATATTAGGCATTTAAAACATTTTGTAAACATAGAAAATGTTTTTAAATTTTCGAAAAATTTGGCCCAATAGAGTGAAATGGGCCGTTAGGCGGCCCATATAGGAAAATTTTGGTGGTAATGGGCCTGTTCAGGCCCATTTTTCATTGTGCTTCTCGATTTGGGCCGTGTAGACGCCCAAATCGAGAAGTGGTCTGCTGGTTTACAAAAACCAGCGGACCGGTTGCTACGCTGACCCGCCAGATTTTTTTTAATTTAAAAAAAATATAAAAGGGCGATCGAATTCGGGTTTCATTCAAAACCCTAATTCGAACGGCGAATGCTTTGCCTTCCCGCTTGTGCCGCCCACCGGAAAATCCGGCGGGTTACCTTGCGAAATCGCGGATTTTCCGCGATTTGTTGGCTTATTTCTCGATTCGGTCCCGATTTTTTTTGTTCGAATCTGTGATCTTCGCGTTCGCCCGCCGATTTCCACTCATTTTTTTGTGTCGCCGTAATTTCTCCATTCCAAATGATGAACGGAGTCGCGGGATGAGGCATTTTCGGGAGCTCTGGTCAAGGAAGGTTGTAAAACGTCGTTTGTTTCTCGCCTTTCCGTTGGTCTTGTCCGGCGAAAAAGTCGCTCGGGAGGCGACGGGTAACGCACAGTCGTTGGCCTGGGCATTTTTTTTTTTGTCGTGTCGTGGCTGGATCCGGATCCTTCACCGGAAAATGGGTCCTTCCCGTGGCCCGTGCGCCGTGGTGGTGGCACGTGGACTGCACGTGCCGTCCACGAACTTTCTGATGGACGTTGGCGACGATTTCACGGTGGCGGCGCGGCGGACGCGTGTGTCGGACACGGCTGTGTGACGAACACACAGATCTGGCGTGGCGCGTGACACACACGCGCCGCCGTGCCAGATCTGCTGCTTCACGCGGCGCGTGGGTTGTGGAATTTTGCGGTAGCGACGGCAGCGGCATTTCGCAGTTTTGACTGGAAAAAAATACGAGAAAAACAACGGACTAGGAACTGATTAATATGAACGAATCAAATTAACTACAAAAATTGCAACAAATTAAATCAGTTACGGGAGTGGCTCTGATACCACTGTGGAACATAATTAGAATAGATCTAAAATGAGAAGAACGAATCTAATTAAGAACAGATATTCGATACCTGATTAATGTGGAAGCGTATCTGAATCGTAGTCTCCCGGACTGAATTAATCAGGTTGAAGGGGCTATAAAAGTCCATTTGAAATCCACGAACCAAATCTCTTCCCCGAGGGTGGTTGGGAACAAGGCGAAAGAAAACTTATTATTTCTCTGGTTCTCAATGCATGAGATTGTGAGTGACTGTGTTATATGTCGTGTGTTAATCTCTATAGGCACATAGCCTTTATATAGAGATTTAACTGGATAGTTAGACGGGCTTATGGTTAAGTGGGCTTTAGGTTTAATTGATTAATTAAACGAATTAATTAATCTAATTAATCCAACAGCCCGCTTATGGAGCCAATAGAATTGAGCCAAATCTCTAGCGAGTTGCCTGTACGAGTGGGAACAACTTGTGATTCATCAATTATCGTTGCTAGCGCTGCAAGTACCTTAAGATTCCACTCGACGAACTTGATTTTATTTTAAATATCCTCCTAAGTGATGTCCTATCATGATAAATCGAAAGTTCTAACTGATGGTCACAAACCTTATGGGGATTTTTATGTAGAACAGATTGTTTTTTTAATTTTATCTGCTATATTGTCTTCTTCACTACTTGTCAAGACCATCTTCATTAAGAAATTCTTTCCAAGAAATTGATCGAGCAACTTTGAACAAAAGACCAACAGAGAATTGTGCCAAGTGGCACAAGAGATATGTAAATTTACTATAATTCTTTTTGGGGGGAGGTGGGTGATTAAATTGTTTTAATAAAAATATCAATTGGCTTGCACGGTACTGTTAGTTAGTGTGACTTAAAGTATTATACTCTTGTTAGTTTCATGTATACTAAATGATGAAAATCATTTTGTTCCTTGAGTTTTGTATATACATATATTATAGATCATTTGGGTTGATGACTCAAATTGTGAAACTCCATAATTTTATCAAACTCTAAATTAGTCCATAATCTTAAAAGTCATTAGTAAGGGAATAACTAGATGACTAAATCGACTAGCATATGGATTAATGCATGATCATGTCTCACAGATCATTGATATGAGGTATCTGTTTAATCGCATGAAATATGAGTATACGGGGTACATGAATATTAGACACGACCTATATTGACTTGCTGGATGGATTGTGTTTTGTGTCATAAGCAAAGTAACTATTAATTCAGTTATCTGAGATATTCATAATTCTGGGTGATGAATGTGTATTACGTGGGGTTATCTAACGTCTTTATTAACCGAGGGGTCATAACGGTAAGTTTCCCGAATATGCACGATTCATGCTGGAAGGTATGGAATATCAAGATGATACTTTTGTCCATCTCATATTGGGTGATATTATTAATATCCCTGGGCCCCTTGATGCAATAATAATTGTTACGCATGCAATTTGTGATTATGAGATTGTCACATTTTAACAATTATTTACTGATATATCAAGAAAGTGATTAATGATCAAGGATGACACAATCCTTCGCTTGACATTAATCATTGGATATTAAGTCACGAAAGAATTAAGTACTAAATGAGATTTATAGGATCACGATGTATCTATATTAAATTGGATCATAATTCATTGCTACATGCCGCTTATGATAGTACTGATTTGGATATGGATCCTATTAGGTCGCTCTATCTGGTGAACTGAAGATTAAATAATTAATTATGTGAGACATAATTGACGACTTTCACAGACGAAAATATATTGGGTTTTGGTGAGACCACCCGATTCAATTGCAATTTAATTGGGTTTAATGAGATTAAATCCAAATAGTTATTTTGCAATTGGGCTCGAATTAAACTCGAGCCCAAATTATTTTAGTATCAAATGGGCTTTGAGACCAATTGAGAAATAATTCTCATTTAATTATTTTGGGACCCAAAAGCATGAGATAAAATCTCTGATCGGTCGAATGAGAAAGAAGACTTCTCTGTACGTCTTCTTCATCGCGAGAAAAAAAACCGACCGAAAAAGATTTCCGTGAGATTATCTCCTTCGACGTGGTCACTGGAATCACTGGATCTTGGGTCTAGCAGCCCCTTCACTAGCCAAGGAGTGCTACGGGTAGAGACTTTCTCCTTTGGGAGTTCCGTGAACATCACATGGGTTCTATTTTGGTTCGAGATTTTCGTGATTTCCGCACGGGTTCAAGCAAAGTTGCCTGAGTTGAGGTATGTACGGTTAACCTTTGCTCATAGAACATCGATTAGACAGTTTTGGGTCCCATTTCATTCATGGTTGGAACTTGAAAGTGTTCGAAAATTTTAGAAATCAGCTCACTTGATCCTACAAACATATGTTGTAGCTAAAGAATAACATTTAACCATAGTTTTACACGTGGTACAACAATTGACATTTCATGCTTATGTGTCATGTTGTTGTAACATCTTTATCCATGAGGTTTCTATACACCTCTGCACATGTGAGGTTGTGCATAGCATGTATCCATAACCCCATAATTTCATACAAGTCCTTGAAGTTTCAAAAACTTCAATTTTGCCCCTATACTTTACATTAATCACACTTTTAACGAGAAAAGATGTTAATGTGTGTGACTCTATAGGTTCTCCATAATTTAGCAATGGACTTATAATTAACATAATCAAATGATTGTTAATGAATTCAACACTTTTAATTCATTATTCTTTAATTGTAGTCCATAGACCATGAGTGACCTCTAGCAAGATATCATGGCACCCAAACATGGAGAATAGTCATAGAAGGAGACTATCCTTTCAAGAATTAGTTCTTGTGTAATTGATATCCTTTCACCAAGAACATATTCCTAATCTCGGATTTGAGGTTATTGATCACCCTCATTTATAAACGTAAGATTTCTCGTATCAGAAGTCATGATCATTAAGTTCTAATTAGAAACTTTTTCTAATTAAACTTGTCCTCTGCAAAGGCTAATATGACTTCTTACAAGTGGCCATAGAAATATCTTCCCCTAACATTTTAGGAGCGATGAATCATTTATTGATCACTCATAACCTTTCCGTACTTCAAACTATTCCCAAGGCTACCCATTGTTACCCATTTACGGTGTAACTTTGAATAGAATCAATGAATAGCATTCATACTCAAGATCTCTATATGGTGATCGTAAGTTTAAGGATCGCTTACACCCCCTATACTTTAGAGTATCATCCATTGACAATATGGTGATCTTTATGCGGGTCAATGCAATGTACTTGTCAACTACAAGCATTCATGTTTTTAGCTTAAGTATCACTACACTATAGTTGATGAGATCAACTATTTCCTTCAGAAGTAATAGACTGCGAACATGCTAACCTGTCCGTATTAATGATGCCTTGTCTCTTTAATACTATAGTTAGGGATGTTTAGTATTGATAACTTTAATTAGAATGGTCCCATCATCACAACTCTTTGTGATACACTCTATGTTATCAATGTTAGGCTTTACTATTTTACATTTTATGAATAAAGAATATAAAGTAACAAGTAGTGAAGGTTGCTATAATCATATATTCAACATTAAAGTGTTAATACATAGACCTAAGGTGATTGACCTTAGGATATAACACTAACAAAAAAACACATGCTCCACACAATCCACTCCTATACTACAAAGCATACAACAAGTATGCTCCAACACTAGGTCTCAACGTAAGGCCAAGTAGCCTGACTGAGCTGAATATCTGCCCAAAGCGTGGTCAAACCATCTCCATTCATAATCGCCTGGTCTCGGTTTGTAGCCCTCCAATCGCACAGTTAATGCCGTCACAATTTCCAACTCTTGGACCCGTAACAATCGATTCCACCGCCATTGCAATATCCACATATCTTCCTACAAGGCCCACTTCGACTCAATAGTACAGAATTTTTCCGCTGCCGCCAAATACAATCTTCTTCTTGTCTAGTAGAAAGGCCCTACCTCACACCACTTCGACTACCAAAAAATGTTCTATTTCCCTATCGTATCATCCGAGAATTAAACAAGCGCGATGAGCCAATCAAATTTCAAATATCTTTCTACAACTTCATAGTTTTCAGGGCTACATGCATCTCTTCCCAATCTCGCAAGTTCACTATTTCCAAGATATTTAGAAATGGCAATTTCATTCCACTGACATTCAGTCTGACTGCATAGTCTCCAACCCCATTTTCCTAGCAGTGCAATATTCAAAACCTCTAAATTAGTAAAGCCAAGTCCATCATTCTACACACTCTGACAACACCTTTCCCAGTTGATCCAATGCACAAGTCATGCCACTTTTTTTTTTAAATTTCTCCAAAGAAATAAACTACGAACCTTGTTCATCTCCTTAATCACCTACTTCAGACACCTATACATCGAGAAGTAATACATCGTTATACTTGTTAATACACTTTTTTATCAGGGGTAGCCCTTCCCCCAAAAGCTAGATATAGATTCTCCCAAGATAGTTGCCATTTCATTGCTAAAATTAACTTCTCTCAAATTTTCACACGTCCTGGTTTGCATCCCACCGGAATTCCCAAATAATCAAATTTTAGCGACATCACCTCACATTTTAAATGATCTGCCAACAATTGCAGATATGAAGGTACCATATTCACACCTAGAATATGACTCTTTGAGAAATTAATACTCAGGCCTGACAATATTTCATACACTTGTAAGAAACCTTTCATTGTCCTTACGTTCTCATCGATCCATCACCAAAAAATAGTATATCATCAGCATATAAATAATGTGCATACACTGATTCACCACATTTAAGACCTTTCAGCCTATTTAAGCAGACCACTTCATTCAATAGCATGTTTAAACCCTGTCACCACAAGGAAGAGGAATGGAGATAGAGGTTGCCTTGCCTAATCCCCCTCTCAAAGTTAAAGAGACCCGTCAATGATCCATTCAGCAAAATCGCCACTGAAGATGTCTGTAAGCATTCTTTCATCCACTTTGCCCACTGCACACAAAAACCCATTTTCCTGAGCATAGACAACAAGAAATCCCAGCTTACTGAGTAATAAGCCTTCACAAAATCAACTTTGAAGAAGATAACCATTTCCTTTGACTCTTGCGGATGATGTAGTAGTTCATTCGCAATGAGGATACCATCAAATATTGGTCTACCATTCACAAATGCCAATTGTTGCTTTGAAATCAACTTGTCAATCATATTTCATAATCTGTTGAGTGCTCCCGGTGAGTGATATTGGCCGATAATGATTAAGCTCTAGAGGACAATTGATGTTGAATTCAAACTCCTTATCAGCTGCCCGAGAAATAGAAATCTTGAAGAAAACTAATGTAATCACATTTCAAAATCTCCCAATGATTCTGAATAAAAGGAAAATTGAATCCATCAGGTCCTTGACTTTTGTCCCTCGCACAACTTTCCAGAGTATCATAAATATCCTGTTCAGTAAAGGTGTCACCAACATTTCATTATCCTCTCTATATAGTTGTTGAGCATGCTCTAATTCTAGAGTAGGCCGAACACACATAGTTTCACGAAAGTGATCTTAGAAATATTCATAAATGCAACTTTTCCGACCAGTGATAGATTTGGTCCACTCTCCATTCACATATAATCCATAGATTCCATTTCTTCACTTGTGCATGAAAATATCGAGAATTTCCATCTCCCTCCTTGATCCATTTCGATCGCGACTTTTGAAACATAATAACAACTTTTCTGTTTAAAGATACCTGGAGGTCACACCACTGGTCTTTTCGATCCTCTATTTCCTCTTCCAATAGGGCACGGGTTTCACCTATAACATCATATAAGTTTAGTCTATTTAGTAGTTGCTCTATCTGTCGATCAGCATATCCGAATACGTTTTGATTCCATTCTTTTAAATCCTGATGGAGTTTTTTTAGCTTACAGTGGAGCACATATCCTTTACTTCATGTAAAAGAGCCATACGGCCAGCTGCTTCCAACTAATTCCCGGAACGAAGGGTGAGAATCCCAAGAGCGTAATGACATAATTTGTTTAGTCCCCCGATTCACAAATATAGGCTATGACAAATAGGACGATGATATGCAATGTTTCTGTCTAATGCAAGTTGTTGCAAATCTGGCCAAATCTGCAACAACATCTCCATCAATAAAAATCGATCAATCCTGCTTGCCCTCGTGCCTCGGCCGATCAACCAAGTAAATTGATGACCTAACAAGGGAAGATCCATCAATTCATTCTCCACAATAAATTCATTAAATTCTATCATTTCGTGTGTTCGGGGCTCCACACCATTCATTCTATCCTCAGGCAAGTGAATCGCATTGAAATGACCTGCAATTCAAATTAGCATGCCATTCTTGTTTGAAATAAACGAAGTATGTTGTTGCCATACCATCCTCTTCGACTGCATCTCTTGTGGAAAATAAACAGTTATAATCAGCATCTCAATATTTTTAGACAATAATGTCCCCTGCACTGTAGAAAAGTTTCTTAATGATAGAATATTCGTTATGGCAAAGGCCATTGAGCTCCAAATAGATAACAGTCCACTTGAGAATACCATAGAAGGACTCATCCCGCAATCAAACTCATTATCGCGCCATATGCATTGTACTAATGATCGGTCAATATCCTCTCTCTTCGTTTCTTGCAAGCACAAAAAATCGAGTTTATGTCTCCTAGTAAGTGATCTGATTGTCGCCTTCATCCTAAGCAGACTTATTCCCCAAACATTTATTGTCATCACTTTCATTTAGGAACAATATCAGCTAACGCCAGATCAACCGCTGGTTGTCTCAATTCCGCATCCCGTCACTCAAGTGCTGCAATACTTCGAATCATACAATCATATGCACTAGAACTAATAACCCCAAGAGACTTTTCCAATGCCCACATTTTCACCGCCGTATTTAACTCTGGGGGTTGTCCATGCATGACCCTCACCCCCTCGAATTGTTGCTCATCTATTTTTTGAAGAGGAGTTGACCCACATTGATCACGTAGATTCTGAAAATATTGCATAGCTTTACCCAGAAAACTGTAAAAGCTTTTGTTGAGTATGCTCACCATCCTCCCCCACTGATAGTTGCTCTATAATTGGGCCTAAATTAAAGATATCCAGGCTCAATGTAGGGATTAGACTCTTCTACAACAATGATAATACTGTGCTCACCCCTATAATTGGAGTGATTATAGTTGGTTCCACTTCTTCAAGGCTGCTTACCACTCGACCAGACTGAGAAGTTTGCCTCAGCTACGGGAATAGATTCTTTGATCCTTCATCAGCAACAAAAGGTACTATCTGGCAGTTCTCATTTTTATCTTTCTCAAATTCCTTGTTGATTTTTCCAGATTCCATATTTGTACATGGTAGTGGAGGGTAATCTTTTAAGTTTATCTCATTCCCATCCTCTTTCTCATCCTCCTTACTCACTAGATTTTTTGCTACACATTGCCAAGTCATCTGTTTTTTTTAATCTTAAATCCCAACTCCTCCATCACAAGAATATTGCATTCCTCTGAATCCTCCAGCTCTATCTTCATACACTCATCTATATAACTGACCCCCTCGATCTTAAATAATAATCTCGCACGGCGTATTTCCTCCTGGTAGAAAGTTATAGGATCAATACGTATCAAAGTGCCAAACTTACTTGCTACTTCTCTGAAAAATTTATTGTCCCAACAATGAGGTGGCGTACCTCGGATCTGAATACAAACGTCTCGAGTATTTCGTGTAGTCTTTCTACTTCACGAACGTCCTGGCATTCCTATCTTCTCCAAGAGAGTGTTGACCACCAAAATGGCATCCTTTAGGGCCGACGTAGTACAAGATAGCAACACTTCTCCTTTGTCCATCCGTATCGCCTTACTTTGTCCTAACTTGGAAATCATCACAATCTCAACACCACGATTAGGAGTGCCCACTATACAATGTTTTAACCAATCTAAGGTCTCCACTCTTTGGCCTAAATTTCAATATTTTCCTATTAGTCCCAACCAACACCTTTGATGCCATATCCACACCAGCCTGCGGACGAACGACTCACCCCTGATTAATCCAACTTTGTCCTCTGTTTGTTGCATGACTAACAAATAACCTTTAAGCCCCAATTTAGACCCTATTTAATTGTTTATCCATTGCTGTAACGTCCGCAAGTGGTGAAAAGCAAACAACCCCATATCTCCTATTTAGATTCACTTATTTTTTGGAATGAACACATCAAGCACCTTTTTGTGAGGGGCAAAGATACGACGCATATCCTCCTCCTCGTATAGCAGTGGAAAATTTGTGAAATAAAAAGAAACATAGTTTCCCCTAATTGTCTATATATCTGAGGCACAGTCCACGACGTCGTTGCTGTGCTATTGTCTGAACCATTATTTTTTAAATTCCCTCTTTCAATTTCTTCTTTGTTCTATCCACTAGTATGAACTCACCATCATCACCATCTAAATCTGGATAAGAGGAGGAAGAAACCTCCATCATTCTTGCCACTCCAACGCCTTTAACCTTTCCTAGTAGCACAGTGTTCCCACAAGGAGGGTTTTTATTTTCCTCATCATCATCTAAGATCCGGAGAGAGGAGGAAGAAGACATTGTCGGATTTCCGTGAATACTGTTTCCTTTGACTACTCCGCCCCGATCTTGCCCCAGTGGCGGTGCAGGGTTTTTTTCTCGCATCAGATGGGAGTTTTCATTTTTTCAAGCTGGAATTCTGCCAGAAAGATAGTTGATTGATCTTAATTCCGCATCCCGTCACTCAAGTGCTGCAATACTTCGAATCATACAATGCTTTTGTTGAGTATGCTCACCATCCTCCCCCACTGATAGTTGCTCTATAATTGGGCGTAAATTAAAGATATCCAGGCTCAATGTATGGATTCACTTTACCCTTAACCTTGTTTTCTTTTTTAGCATTGAGGACAATGCATGATTTAAGTTTGGGGTGTTGTATGACTACGCTATATGCTACATTTTATTATATGTTATGCTGTATGACAGACTTTATTGTGATATTGCAATGCTTGGATATGCTATATATATTTTTTATTTTTAGCATGGTTTAGCACAATGTGGGCGCTCCTGTGTAAATCTATTTCTTAGTGCTTACGTGATTTGTATCATTAAGACCCTAAATGTTGGAAGAGGTAATGACATTGAATACTTAGCTTTCCTTTAACCTACTATTGTGTTACGTAGTATTTGCTTGTGACTTTTTGAGTCTATTGCAATTTTTAAACTTACAAAACTTGTGTCTTAGTCCGATTTCTTGAGTTCATGAAAATATACACTTTGGCCACAAAAAGCTCCACTACAAAAGGTGAGAATTCATAGCCTATTCAGAGATCAAAATGGTCTCTCCCCTTTTATTAGTGTGTCGGTCAACGTGTGCTAATTCTCATTGCAGTGAATGTCATCTTAATGTTATATGATTTATTTTTTGCAGAAAGCATGTGAAGGGCACTTAGGTAAAACCACTCTTGGCCTAATTTATATATAACCTTACCCTTTGTTTTATCCCCTAGTAAGCCCTGTTGAACCAAACTGTCTATTTTTTTTATTATTGAAAGTCGATATCCATCATTTGAGCCTTCTTTTGATTATTGATTCACATTGTAAGGTAAAATGAGGGCGCATAAGGATGACTTATGTGATTTTTTTGGTGATACTGGAGAAGACATAGTACAAATGTGATTGTGGAGCTCTTTCCCATTCAAAACAAATATCGAAAAAAAGAGGGAATCCTTAGTCAATCTCTCAAAAGAAGAAAATATGGGAAATAAGCTTATGTGCTTACATTGCAAATCTCAAGTTGGGGGTGGAAAAGTAAAGAGTGATTGCAAAAAAAAAAGAGAAAGAAAAAAGAGAAAAAAAAAGAAAAAAGAAAAAAGAAAAAAAGGGACAGATGGAGGAATTGTGTTCGAGAGTTCATTATATACTTTGGGAGAGTTCTTACTTGGTAGCGGCATTAACATTGATGGTTTGTTGGCATTTTAGCCCACTTTTCCCATATTTTATCTTACCTTGACCCTAGCCCCATTACAACCCTTTGAAAGTCCCTTTGATTTGTGCAATTTAATTGTCTGTGACTATAAGATACTTTGGTGCAAGGTATGAAAAGTCTACAGTGAACGACTTGATTGTGTGAATTTTTCCTATTTTTGAGGTTGTATGAATCATATTGAGTGATGGCCAATTGTGGATATTTGAGGAAAATCAATAATGACGGTTTGAGACTTTGACACATGGATTTTTTATACTATAATAGAATAGGAATAACTTATACATACTTGAGTTCTAAAGAGTTTGGTTTGTTGGTTTTTAAATAACAATTGGGAAGTCTCATTCCTCATTATGAGTTATGCATGATACTTGTTGTGGGGGCCTATAATGAGTCACTTTTGGTATGTGGAATCTTGTTCGTATGTGCTAACTTTATACTTGTTCGAGGACGAACAATAGTTTAAGTTTGGGGTGTTTGATACAAATCAAATAGACCTATTTATTCCCTAAGATTTTACACTTGTTGATAATTATAAATGACTCATTTTTGTAATTTTTATTGAAAAAAATGGCATGATTTTTACTTGAGTTGTTTTATGACATTTTAGAAAAATTCATTGAAGAAAAAATATTTTGGGCCACTTTCATTCATTGAAGAAAAAAATGGACCAAAAAGTTGATTGTCCCAATAAGAAAAAAATCTGAAGCCCGCAGGAGAAAATAGGACGGTTGGAGGGTTAAAAGAGGAAAAAAAGAAGGTGATGAGAGGAGGAAATTCACGCCAAAAAAAGGAAAAAAAGTTAAGAAGAAAAGCTACGCAGGAAGAAGAGCAGACGCAGGAGAAGAATTTTGGAAAAAAGAAATGAGAAAAGAAGCAGAATAAAAAATAAAAAATAAAAAATAAAAAATAAAAAATAAAAAATAAAAAATAAAGAAGGAAGGAAGAGTACGGTTGATTGAAAATGAGGAAGAAAGATACAAGAACTTCCAGGAAAAAAATGGCGGCTACGGAGCAGTGCCAGAAAGGAAAAAAAATGGCATTTTAATTTGGTAGTTTTCACCACTAAATTGTTATGCATTAAAGCTTGGATTGGAGTGCTTCTTTAAGGAAGTTTTATGAATTCTTAAGTTTTAATTATACTTTCATATTTAAAATTAATGTGGTGTTGTTCCAAATTAAATATGCTTAGCTAATTTATTGTTATACTCCTAAGTTGACATATGGGTGACTGATTTTTTGTAGACGAATGTGAGTTTCATGTCTTGGGTTATTTGTGATTAGGCTCTTTGACACCTTAAACTAGTGAATGCATGTGATTTATTTTGGCCAAATAAATTACCTGATAATACACAATATTGGTTAACTCTTTATTGCCATATTGTGCATTAATTGTCAAATAGAACTTGAAACCTATGCTTAGACACAAGGTAGGTAATAAGTGGATTTCGTGCTCTTAATTGTTAATGTGAACACGCACTTGAATGAGTCTCCTGTTTACTTTGACATTAAGTGTAGGAAGATGCAGTTGGGTTAGTTAAAACTTGACTAGGTATAACTCGACAGAGGGAGTTAGTCAACAATTCTAGGGGTACTAGATATAGGAAACTAGAGCGTAAAAGCATCATCCCTAATAAGTTTAATCTTGACATTAAAGTTGCATAAATTGAGGTAATTGAAGTCACCCTAGTCATACTTAGAAGTATCCTTTAATCCTGTCTATCTTCTTATGATCTCAAGTTCTTAGAGTTTCATTGTTAATTAAGTTAAATTTCATTTCTTCTTTTATTTCAGGTCTTTGATTAAAAATCTAAAAACAAGTTTAAGCTTTTTATGCTCATTTGTGTGAATTGTGTGCATAATAGTTTAGCAATCATGCATGAACTACAATAGTATACTTGCAGTCTAGTGAGTATTTTTAGGTAATTTAACTTGGTTCTGTTCTTAAATTCGTGATACCTAACAAAACCATCATCCATTTTCCTCGATTCTTATCTATGGCGCCAGAAAATGCACAGTCCAAAAAAGCTGTTACCCACTCAACGGACCCTACGACTAATATCACGGGGAGACCGTGTACGACAGCTCGGAGGTTCCGACTTGGGGCGTCGTCGACATGCAGAGCAATAATGTTCCTAGCTGATGCATGATTGACATTAAATATATTGTAGGGTTCTATGGTCGCTAATTTCCAGGCCCCCACTCTTTTAAATGATATCGAGTTGATCTATATGGTGCGAGAAAGCCTTCACAATTCATATAACACTATCGTAGAAGTGGTATGACCCTGATAGTGAGAAATAACGTTCAGAGTTTCGTTGGCCACACCAAAGGAAGCATGAAGATACTAAAAATACTGTATTAGAGCATACCCTTTAGAACCTTGAGTCTTGTAGGGCAGCTCAACGCATCACACAAGACTCATGCATCCGTAGAACCTTCCCACCCGACAACCATGTAGACAAACCTCCCCTTAGTGTCATAAACACCTAATACATTTGTTGTTAAAGTGCCTTTTCTTTGTCTTGTAACGAGACTAGTCTTCTGCCGGTGTATGAACTGGAATGTTAGTGCCATCCAAAGCGCCAAGGCATCCCTGAAAATCACAATGAACTGTATGTTACATAGAAAGCTACACATGTCACTTCTACTAGAAGAATACATCTGTATGAAACGTAACTTGGAAGAAGCTCAATCATCCATCAGTGCAATCTTCGTCAATAGGGGTGGGTGTAGCGGTGAACCTATCCTTGAGTCGGATTGTGTTTAGTACCTCATGAAATATCGCGCTTATTGTCTAGCCACTACGCTGGAAATCTGTTTGAAGGGTTCTATTTTTCTGATGGTGCGCTATTGCACAAAGAAAAATTGTTGTTTTTTCTTGAACGGACACATAATAGTCATCTTGCAGGCTACCTTTGTCCCATAATACCCGACAAAGTTCTGTAAAGGCAAACTTATGCATCCGTAGGTTATGGAAACATTATTTGTTGTTCCCATTTGTGAGCCTTGTTAGAAAGGCAATTTGTTCAGATATCTTATCGAAAATCAAATATTTAGGCATTGAACTGCGTTTACGTTTATGCTCCAGCCTCTCAGATTCTTATTGCACTCGTTCCAACACGACACCGATAAGTAGCAATGGAATTACCCTCAATAGATTGAAGTTAATGAATTTCGTACGAGCCATGTCACATGTAATGAACAACCACACGAATCTATCGATGAACATGGACACACAAACCCAAATCTAGAGTGAATAAACATGAGAATCAAACTGCATCTCCATTGAATAAACATGAATAGGCACACAAATCTAGAGTGAATAAACATGAACATCAAACTGCATCTATAGTCAGTATTTTATTGCAGCCGTAACACACAAAATAAACACTAATTAATCATGGACAAACAAAATATTATAATTTTTCAGTTAGAATGAAAGATTCGTACAGAAATACCTTACAAATGAGAGTTGCTTGAGTGGATTGCTATGGATTCGTAGTTGGATGTGTGGCCAGAGAAACCCAAGATTATGAGGTCGAAGATGTGTCATTCGAAAGGTAAAATAGTGTTGAATGGTTACTGGGATTAACTGTAGAGCAAGATCTGGCCGTCTACTTGTTGGCGATCGTCGGCGGAAGGGAACTGTTGTCCTGCGGGAATGGAGGAGCTTCTGGGGTTTAGGGACGGAGAGAACGAGAAATAATGGAGGAGTCGCGATTTGTCAGGCTATTTATTTAATGGCAGGACATGTAAATAAGTGGACAACTAAGGGTAATAATGCCGAATGCATGGGAGGATTATGCCGCTCGATTCCAATCCACACACTTTCGACCGGATTGAAAAGCCGACGTAATATGGCCACAATACCGGATCGCGGGATTGTAATCCCATGACCCAAAAAAAATGGACTACCAAACATTATATGTGTGCGTATAACTCCAGTAATACAACGTTAATAAACCTCCAGTAATGCTACCAAACTGGCTCTAACAGTGAAATCCAGCTCTATTGCAACACCATACTAGAATGATAGTGCGATGAAGGACTTACTATTGCTAAAGTATTTTAGTGTAGCGAGAGCATAATATTGAAAATTTTATGACAGGGCGACAACCAAATGCACTAATAACCTAGATGGGGGGCTTATCCTTTGCCCAAACTTGTCTTATTCATTTGTCTGTGCCAATAAACGCAATGAAGAGAATTGATGAAGATAAACCATGTTTTTATTTTGGCGATGTCGGAATATTTATTGGTGCCAAGAACAAGGAAAGTACCACCATTTGGAGATTCTTTGGGGTTGTTACTTGATGTCAAGTTGAACGACGCCAACTTTGGTGTGTGGTCACAAATGATGGAAATGTTCATTGCCTCCAAAGAAAAATTTGGATATATTCATGGTGATATATCCCAACCTGCTTCTACGGTCCTAATTTCTATAAATGGAACTCAGGATGCCACTGTGAGATGGTGGCTTATTTATTCCATAGATCAGAATGTTTATTCTAATTGCACTCGATATCCGACGGCATAGGATTAGTTGGATGTTGTGGCATCCATTGATTTTAACAGTAAGGATGCATCCAAAGTCTACGATCTCTAGCGTAAGTTGGCATATTTTTGACAAAGTCATGCACCTCTTGAGATGTACTACGCGACTCTTCAAGGATGGTGGTTGTTGAAGTCTCATAGTGAGCTGATAGATGATGTTGAAGAATCCAACAATGTAGGCATGATGGTTGTGAAATGTGATGATTCTGATGATGGCTTGATTCATGGCGTTGAAGATCAAAAGAAGGTTATTCAGGAGCATTTAACTGGAGAGGAAGACGTGTTTGTATCGTTAACTGAAAGTGCGATTAAGCGGAGGCACGTGGAACCACACAAATCATTCGATCCACATTGATCTTGTGGTTGTAACTGATCACGCTTTGTATAAATAGTGTAGATTTGTAATTTTGATTTGAGCGGTTAATGAGAAAAGCAGGCGGTTTATTTACTCTCTGTTCTTTGTCAGTTCCTATGTAAATCCACGAACTATACACACACATTCAACCGATTTTCGTTGAATTTCTACAGTTGCATGATATTGACTTTCGATGTCCCAATGCGATGATATGCACAGATGATATTAAGAAGTGTAACTCTATTGTCAAAGAAGAATGTATATACGGATTTGTTGCTGGACTTATGATCGTCTAGAAAACATTAGATCTGAGGTTCTACGCATGTCTCCCTTACCTACTCTTGAGGAGGCTAACGCACAAGTTTGTTGTGAGTCCATCCGTTAGTAGACTGCGAGTTCTCTCACTATTTTGGCATCCAAGGGCATGCGACAGGGTACTGGGGTGATCGCCAATCTGATCAGGAGGACACGGATAAATTATGGTGTGCTCGATGTCAGAAAAAAAATAATGACACAAATAATCTCCCAGATACGCTTCTCGTCCCTTCATTATTTCATAAAATATTGTCTGTTAGCCAAGCGATTGTTGATCTACATTGCATGGCAATAATATATCCCAATTATTTCTTGCTTCAGCACTATCTTAGGAGGGAGTCATTGGGTGTGGTAATAGAAGAGAGGGTTTATACTACATGTGCGACTTCAGCGAGGGTCGAACACTAAATACAAGTACCAACTCTACTAGTATAGCTAAGAAAATCTAGATTTGGCACCGTCGGATGTGTCATCCTTCATTTGCCTATTTGAAGTATTTATTTCCCAAACTTTTCTCTCAAATTTCAGACAATATTTTGATAAGTTGGTTTTACACCAAGTTATAATGATCTTTCTCACTTATATTTGCATTGTTTCCAAATATTTTTATTGTTGATTGCAATTATTTTGTTATTTTTTGTCTTAGGTGCCCTAGACAAGAAATAAGCAAAAAGGAGTATAAACAAGCTAAAAAGGATCTTGTACGCCCGTCTCTAGAATGTTGTACGGCCGTATAATGTCTTGGAAGATAGCATGGGAAAGAGAGACGCCTATCCCACTTCTTCGCGAAAGAGAAGCTGATTTTCTGATGAAGGATGTACACCAGGTGATACAACAATATCACCTGGAGCCTCCCAAGGAAAAGAAAAGTGTGAAATGGCCATATCCACTAGAGCAACGCCAATGAAAATACTCGCGTACGACCATATCCACTTATGGTACACCCGTATGCGACTGAGATCAAGTGCCAGAGTTTCAACTCTCAAAATATTATTTTTTGACACCCACTTTCTTTTCCTACTATAAAAGGCGATTTTCTCACTCCAAGAATAACTTTTGACACTTTGAGGCCTACATCTAGGGTTTTAGAGATAGAGAGCTTCACCTTGGTTTGATTGGAAAATTTGGGAGATTTCCACACTTGGAGGTGAAGACCCAAGATTGAATATTCAAATTGAGGAATTGAAGTTGGGTATCAACCTCTTCTTTCCTTATTTTCACATTTGGGCCTCCAATTGGGAAGATGCTTTCATTTTCTTTACTTTTCATTATGAAACTTGTAATTGAATTTTATTAGGATTTATCTTTGATTATGAGTAGCTAAACCCTTTGTATGGAGTTCTAGTTTATATAGCGTGTGCAATGAGATGATGGATACTTACAATTTGAAGGTTTTGGTTTGATTTCTTGTTTATTGTGCTTCAATTTATTTATCTTGAGTTAATTATGAGTGATTGATCATCTTCATAGTAAATTCTAGGTAATATCAATAATTAAAGGAACGAAGGATCATAACCCAACCTCTAATAGTTTAGTAAATAGGTATTCAAGTGGTGGCCATTGGTTTGGGACTACTTGGACGGTTCTTAAGTTCCGACTCCATTTTCTAAGCCTTAGTAAATACTTTATCATTTGCGTGAGCTAAGGTTTGTAGGTTTAGGAGTACTGTGATCATATGGCTTCTATAGGTCTTGGGGTTGAACCAACCAACTAGAAAACTAGAATTTCACTGCTAAAAAGTATTGAATTTCTGTTGTGCAAGTGAATTAGGCTAGAACTTCATACCATTCTCACATACTTTCTCTCCAAAACCTTCTCAAGTTAGTTTATGTCACATCTTAGTTAATTGCTTGTCTCCCTTCTGTAATTGAACTTTAGTTGTTAAATTAGAGAGTAACCTTTTTTTTGGTAAGCCAAAAAGTAGAGTATATAACTTAGGTAATCAAATTCAAAAATTATTTGCACTTATTTTTTTTTTTGGTAAATTGGCAATTCTGGAAACTTAATCATAATTTGGAATTCTACGAATCCTTGAGAGATCGACCTCGGGGTAGCTTACCGGTTCTACATCCATATACTTGTAAGTATTCTAGAGATGCATCAATTTTTCAGCGTGCAACATGTGTTTCAGCTAAAAGTCATCATGCTACACATCACTCTAGTAACTCATTGGATTTGGTTCCTTTCTCTTTGATTCATTCAGATGTTTGGAGGTCCATTTCCAATTACTATTTTGAATGGTATTCGTTGGTTTGTGTTATTTGTCAATGGCTGCACGCGTATGACTTGGATTTATATGCCTAAGAGAAAAGATGACGTGATAAATGTTGTTAAATTTTTTATTCCGTGGTCAAAACCCATTTTTTTGCTGATATCAAGGTACTTCGTTTGGATAATTGAGGGGATATGGGATCAAAATTGGCTGATTATTTTCAAACTCATCGAATTTTCATGAAACATCTTGTTCCTATTTGCCCCAGCAGAATGGAGTAATTGAGCGCAAGAACATACGTATTCTAGAGACTACCCATTCTATACATATTGATGGGAGAGTTCCTAAAATGTTTTGGGTTGAGGTAGTGACTGTAGCGATATATCAAATCAACAGGATGCCATAAAAAAATACTTGAGTTTCAAATCCCTCTTCAAGTGCTTGGTCGCCATGTCTCCATATTGTCCACCTTGATGTTGAGTCCACAGATATTTGGTTGCACAATTTTTGTGCATATCTCTATCCAAATCAGCGCCACAAATTAGCCCTGGATGCCAATTGGTGTGTTCCTTGGTTACGGGCCTCATAAAAGGGGTATCACTGCTTTGGTCCTCTTTAGAATCGGTTATATATTTCGTCAAACACCACATTTCTCGAATGCTATATTTTTTAACCAAATTTTCATGTTGAGGTTCATGGGGGCCATTTCACACCAAGGATAACCGTACTCAGAGCAACTTGCATGGTTGAATGTTGGACCATAAAAAATAATTCCCAGTAATTCAGAAAGAAATCAGCCAGGTGTTCAAAAACTGAGCCCACAATAGCAACTGAAATGGAAGATTGTGCAAAATTATCTATGGATGTTCTGGACACGACCTAAATATACCTGTTGGGCCCGATAAAGCTGAATTTGTTAGATAGGCATCAACTAAACAAGGAAGGTTTGAACAATATATTTGTAAATAAGGAAGAATCAATTACATTGATTCTTCCTTAGACTTTGAGACCTTCCTAGATTAGATGTTCTTACGCCTATATGTAACACACAATGAGAATCAATGAAATATACTTTGAGAGAAAAAACTCTATCCTATCAAGCTAATAGAATTGATGGAGCAGCAATGGGAATTTAATCTGACGCTAATTGAACCTATTCACGAGTCAAGTACAGAGTCAAATCCGACTCTGTACTTAAACAGAACCTCTGACAGCTGCGGAAACACAGAATAGTTTCGATACAGATTGATTCGGTGGAAGATGATTTTGAAGACCCTCTCTTTTTGTCGCACGCCTGGGATCTTTCCTCTGAGATTGTCCATGAGGTAAGTAATTTTTCTGAAGTACCAATTTCTATAGACTCTACAAATATCTGTGTCCTTCCAGATAGGAAAAACAGACGAGTAGCGCCCAAACATTATTCTCCAGATGTTCACAACAAGAAATCGTCCAAGTACTCGATCTCCATATATGTAAAATTAGATATGTATGAATCACTCAAAACTCTTGCAGTGTCCTTGAATACGTGTGTATGCTTGCAAATATTAATGAAGTCGTATCTTATTCACGTTGGTAACGTGTGATGTAAGAAGAAATGGCTGCCCTTCTCAAAAACATAACTTGGACTATTGAGTCTCTCCCTCCATGAAAAAAAGGCTGTGGGTTTTCGATGTGTTTTTACCAAAAAAACACAAATTGATAGAAATGTCGAGAGGTATAAGAGTAGACCAGTGGCTAAAGGATATACACACGCGGAATTGATTATTTGGAAACATAATCTCCAATTGCCAAACTGAATACTATTCAAGTACTACTCTCACTGGAGGCATATCTTGATTGAAAATTGGACTAGTTTGATGTCAAAAATACGTTAATTCATAGCAATTTAGAGGAAGAAGTGTATATAAAAATTCCTCCCGGATATGAAATGAAGACCAAGAAACAATGTGTCGTGCGTCAATTACATAAGGTCTTGTATGAACTTAAATAGTCCCTCGTGCGTGATTCTGGCGATTCAGTTTGGCCATGAAAATGTATGGGTTCACTCAAAGTCATTCACATCACACCTTGTTTCTTAAGCGTCAATGTGACTTTCTTACCGCTCTTATCGTTTATATTGACGACATCATTATGATAGGAATGACGAGACATAGATGGTTAAACTTCAAAAAATCTGAGTATGGAGTTCACCCTGAAGGATCTCGGGGGGTTCAAGTAGTTTTTGGTAATCTAGGTAGTTAGGTCAAAGTAGGAAATTTTCTTGTAAGAAAATATGTACTGGATTTGTTGGCTGAAGCAGGACACCTGGAATACAAGCCAATCAACACAACAACCTTCAGAATCTTAAGTCGGGCAATTATCCGGATCAGGCTCCTACAAATAAGGGCATGTATCAATGATTGGTTGAAAAATTGGTCTATTTAGCTCACACGAGGCTTGATATAGCTTATGTAGTTAGCTTGGTGAGTTAGTTCATGCATAATCCCAATGAGAATCATATGGAAGCAGTGATTCGTACATTTAGATACTTAAAACCGTTAGCATAGGTATTTTGTTTGCTAATCATGGTCATCTATGGATTGAAGGTTTTACAGTTGCAAATTGGGTAGGTAGCGTGCCTGACCATCCATCTATGGATATTTTATGTTTGTCGGTGGGAATCTCGTTACTTAGCAAAGCAAGAAGCAGACTATTGTGGCCTTTTCCACTGTTGAAGCTGAATTCTAGGGTGTGCTCGTGGATTGTGTGAGGTACTATGACTAAAAAAAATACTTGAAGAGATTAGTTTTCCTCATCAAGGTGCAATCAACTTCTTCTATGATAATAAGTCTGCCATAGCAATTTCTCACAACCCGATTTAGCATGGTTGAACAAAACAATTTGAGATTTATTGACACTTCAACAAGGATAAGATCAAGGCCAAAATTATCCAACTCCCTATGTGAAGTCTCAATTTGGTGATGTACTAACCAAAGCTATTGGAAGTCAACACTTCTATAATTCTCTTGGCAAATTGGATGTGCGAGAACTTTGATACCATTTACAGAATTATGTAAATAAGGATAGAAGTGTCCTTGTAGGAAACGTATAGTGAGTAGCATAATTATAATGTCAAGATTTGTATGCTTCATATATGAGAGCGCTTGTATCACAACATAAATTTTTGTTAACTTTTTGGACAACGCAACACAACGCAACTCAATTGGTAACACGCTTTCCGTGTAACCAATAGGTTGGGGATTTGAGTCACCAAAGGAGAAAGTGAGGAACAACTATTTATCCGCTGTAAAAAAGGAAAAAAATGCTTGTATCACAATCATTATTGAAAAACAAGTGAGAAAAAAAAATCTTTCTTTCTCCCCAAATAAAAAATAGGCCATGCCTGGGCCCTTATATATAAACAAATAAAAAATATTATACTTTCGTGTGAAAAGAAATTAAAAAATGTAACTTCCCTCATCCCAAGAAATAAGCTAAATGCACGAGAAATGATATGGCGCACAACCCCACAACCCGCATGACCCAGTTTTTCCAACATTTTTGCCTCACTTTCCGCTTCCCGTTTAGGCCCAGCGCACTTCTTTGTTTCTGCGCGTCTTCCCGCTTCCCAAAATGATGTTGTGCTGCAGGCGAGTTGACTCATTTTCCAAAATGATGGAGTGGTGCAGGCGAGTTAACTCATTTTCCGAGATGATGGAGTTGCCTTTTCCATGCTATTCTTGCCCATTAACAGAGAAAAAGAAGTCCCATTAACTATAAGCAGCCATAAGCGAGGCAAAAATGTTGGGAAAACTGGGTTGTGCAGGGTCGTGCGCCATATCATTTCTCTAAATGCACCCACCCCCTTAAGGTTTGGCAAATAAGCACAAAAATGCTAGTGATTTGAAAACAGGCACAAAACATCTTTTGCTTCCAAAGAGTAGCATACTTGCCCTAACACCAATTTTATATGAATTTTAAATATTTATAACTAAAATAGGCGCACTCTCTATGGTTTGAAAATAGGCACATTAAGCCTGAATAAAAAAAAAGAAAAAAGAAAAAAGAAAAAAAAAAGAAAAAACTGAATAATATAAAATATATATTTAAATAAGTAAAAATGAATTAAACTGAATTAAAAAAACTGAAATAAAAATAAAATAAAATAATGGAAATAAAAAATAAAATAAATGAAAAGAGAAATAAGCTGAAATATAAAGTTGAAATAAAAAAAAATATAAAATAATATAAATTGAAAAACAATACAAATTTAAACTGAAACTACATTTAAAGATGAAAAAGTTAACTTCAAATAAAGATATTTTTAGGAATATTTAATTTTTATTATTATTTTATTCTTATTTGTTTTTTAATCTACTCTATTTTTTATTGTAATTTAAATTAATTTTACTTATATAATTTTTTTGATGACTATTTATTTATTTTATTTTCATTTCATTTTTTCATTTTTTCTTATTTTAAATTTTAGTTAAAATTATTCAAATTCATTTTTTGTCAGTTGAATTTCAAATTTCCTTTTTCAAACAGATCATTTTACTCCTTATGGTTGCAAACATGGGCATAGTACCCTCTATGGAATTAAATATATGCATCTTATATCCTAATGGCAAAATTAACTTTTCATTACATAATATTTATCTCAGATGTGGCACATATAGTACATGCGTGGTAATATGCTACTTTTTAAAAGTACACAAGGTTTTGTGGCTATTTTCAAACCACAAGGCATTTTGTGTATTTTTTTCCAAATCATTGAGATGAGTGCATTTAACTAGGGATGACCATTTGAAAAAATGGGATTCGGGAATCGTGAATTCCTAAATCTTGAGATCCCAAAAAATTTGCGATTTCGAGGTTCCGAGACGGGAATGAGATTGCCCGTGTTGCTCCCAAAATTTTTTTGGTCCGGAAACAAGAATGGCCTATTCCTGGACCGAATCTCGAATGGTTGTCATTTGAGAAAAATGGGATTCGAAAATCCCGAACTCTCCAAAAATTTGGAACTGCAGGATTTCGAGACGGGAATGGGAAGTATTGCTCCCGAAAATTTTTGGTCTAGGAAAGGGAATAACCTATTCGCATATTGAAATTCTCAATGGTCACCACTACATTTAAACCACATGTATCCAGGGGACTAGTCGGGTGCTCAGCTGAGCCCCGGATACCTCTGTAATCAAAAAAAAAGTTACCATGTTTAAATAATCTGTCCCACCTATTTGAAGGATAATTTGTTTTTTTTCTCAATTATTTCAAGAAGCTAATAGGATGTTTCTTCCAAGTCCATCCACAAAGTGTAGAGGGGGCAGGCCGGGCCGGGCCTAGCGTGGATTCCGATGGGCCATTATTTTTAAAAATACACCAAAGTTTAGGCCATTCAGGTCCAAAAAAATTTAAAATTAAAATTTAAAATTTAAAATTTAAAATAAAGAAAATTGAAATCTTTGCCCTATGAGACCCCTTCGGCCAATTGTTTTTTTAAAAAAATACACCAATAGGTTCTAAATGTTTGAGGTAGTAAAATTATTACTGTTTGAGTTGATAAAATAATTATTTTTTCATGAGTGTTGAGGAGGTAAATTATTTTGTCATCAAATTTTTATTTACCTTCTAAAAATATTTATTTGGTCCCCCTAATAAAAATTTATAGATTATGGTTTGATCTAATAGATGATAAGAATCTCAAACATCGGAGGGCAATTTTTAGCGTGCTTCAGGCACATGCGCACACGGCACGCTCATCTCATGCAAAGCGAACCACCTTGACACAGTTTTCCTATCAAATCAGTGAACCTTATTCCAAGTTTCTGCATGCTGACACATATCCACTATGAATTCACATTATTGTTTTACATGCCTGGATAACTTATTTTTCCACAACTTGATGGATCCAACTTTAAGTTGATTGTTTGCCATTGAGATAATTAGGGTAATGATTTCTTTGCCAATAAGATATTAATCGCTTGGAAATCTTAGGGTTTGCTTAATATCATTTCATTAGCTTTGGCGTCTCTATTTTTAAGTATAAGTTCAATTTTAACTGTTTTAAACTTCAACTTTACTTTTATTTCTAATTCTTTTAGAAGCCACCTCAAAATTCTTGTATGAAACTGTTTTAAGTAAGTTTCAAAACATTCGTTTTTTGATAATTTTTATATTTAAGTAATTTTCTCAAATACTCCTGGATCCTAAAATGAGAGAGAACTATTGATTAGTTGGAGTCTTTTGTTACCATAAACTTCAATTATGTCTAAATTGTAAACATGGTCCATCCATTCTGCTCTGATAGGACCAACTCAATTCCTAAAGTTTTTCCGCGTGTGAGGTAGATGATCTGTGTAACAAGATAAGATGGTTAATGCTCTCAACTTCCTATCATGGCAACTCAATGTTAAAAAGTTCAAGAAGTCCACTTCACGGGGAGGTGAAGTCATATCAGGTGGCAATTCATGCACTAGTTGCAAATCAGTTGTGCATATCCCAAAAATAACGAGGAAGCTTATTCGGTTGATGCTCACTGGGATATTGGAAATGCACATTTTTCTGTGTGTAATTCAATAACTAAAATGTATTTAAAATTGAATTTAAATGTAACAAATCGAAATACGATGATTATCCGGATAACGAGTCCACCAGAGTCTCGTTAGGTATTCACGTACTCAAATCTCTCATTTGGAAATGGTGAGGCAGCAATTCGAGACAATTTGCTCTGGGTTCTCAACACATGAGAATTATGTATATTTCATATATCTAATGAATGAGCACGTAGTC
Organism: Pinguicula moranensis; assembly: GCA_028565015.1. Classification (NCBI taxonomy): domain Eukaryota; kingdom Viridiplantae; phylum Streptophyta; class Magnoliopsida; order Lamiales; family Lentibulariaceae; genus Pinguicula; species Pinguicula moranensis. Next base: position 26,917 of record JAOWBN010096024.1, read on the forward strand.
TATTTATAGGAGTTGAAAACATTTGTTTATTTAGTATTCAAACATTACATAAACGTTTATAACGAATGTTTACTATTTGAGCACTCTTCATTTTGACAAATGAATAGAAGTTTCATAAATTTTCCGTAAGCTGCGTACCCGACGAACTGGACTTTCTCTTTCTGGATAGAACTCCTCAAATGGTTCCGGTGGAGTCATTACTAGACAGAAAATCGTCGGATCATGGATTGGTGCTTATTTTTGGGAGGCCCATGCCCAATCAGCTATAGCTTAGAAAGTCACAAACTGCTCAACAAAAGTCAATCAATAGGGTAAACTCGATCTATCTTTCCGGCTTAGCCGAACTTCTCACTTGGATTAACGGAAGGATATTATGATTCAAGCTCGAGAAATACCATCTAGAGGATCTGGTCGAATGGTAGAATAAGGGTGGAAAACGATAGTCGTTGTCTGGACCCTTATCGAGCAGGAAATAGGAATAGAATTGGACAAAAGCGAAGTTGAGCCGCTGTAAAGAAAACGTTCAAAACGTTTTCTTTGTTTTCAACACATTTTTCAACAGCTCCCACTCGACTACATAAGCCGCATTACAGTTTTCCAAATCTCTCGATGCTTATTACGATAAGTGAGCCGTGCGACCAAAAAAGTAACTAGTAGTGTTATATTAAGTCACCATCTAACTAACATGACACTTTCAAAATAATGATACCCCATATGGTGAAGCCGGAAAAATTGTTACTTAGACACCAATGACCATCCGTATCAACTCGACTACTTTCCTAGCATGGCCCGCTAGATCATAGCCCTTGGATGTCATACTAATTTAGCATCATCAAGTCTCAACTTCAAGTCATAGCTCTAAGTCAAAGAGTAATGTTCAAGTGAACAAACGTATGTCCGTGTGATCACACAATGACAAACAAGGGATTCTTTTATCATTTTCACAACGGTCGTTCTTGTAGCACACACAGTATGATATGTGTGTCATGGCATGACTCCCACTGAGGTGAGCATGTCATTTACTTATGCCTTGCGAATCGTAGCCATTGATAAATACACTTAGTTTTTATCTTCAATGTGAAAACCCAGATATTTCACATTCGATTCACTTAGAATCTCATTTCAGACCTACTGAACTGACTGCCCAAAAATATTTATCAGTCTCATCCTTCATGCTACACAAGCATAAGGGCAATTTCCCGTGTGATAGGGCCAATCATGAAGCTTTTGTGACATTCATTGTGTCTTATTGATTGATTGCATACATAGAGTATTGCTCAAATGAAAAGAAAACGTCGATTTCTTTTCCTAATCAATCGTTACAAAAACATGTCCTTATTCTTTACAAGATGTGATCAAACCCTACGTAGTCCTAGACTCATGATATGAGTTCTAAACATATCTCTAAGAATGGGTTTGGTCATCGGATCAACAATCATCTTGTTAGTAGGAATATACTTGATACTGATATCAGTTTTGTTAACAGCGTCTCGAACAAAGTGATATTTTCTTTGGATATGTTTTGTCTTTCTATGGAATTTTGGATCCCTAGAAAACTGAATTGCTGCAGTTTTGTCGCAATTTAGTTCTACAGGATCATTGGGCCTCAGAGTCAAATCGAGGTACTGTAGAAAGTTTCTAAACCAGAGTGCCTCTTGCACCGCTAGGCTGCATGCGACATATTTTGCTTCCATAGTTGACAAAGAAATGCAGTATTGATTTTTATTGCACCAAGATATAACTCCTCGACCAAGGATGAAAACATATCCTAAGGTTCACTTGAATTCGTCTAAATCGCCTCTCCAATCAGCATCCGTGTATCCTTTCAATCGCATGTCTCTCCATTGATAGCATAGAACTAGATCGATCGTTTCATGGAGGTACAAAAAATCCTCTTGACTGCTTATCAATGAGCAGGCCCCGGGTTGCTTTGGTAACGACTTACCATTCCAACCACGAAGCAGATGTCCGGTCGTGTACATAACATGGCGTACATCAAACTTCCTATGGCACTAGCATAGAGAACATTGCTCATTTTTTCTTTTTTCTATCTATTTTCGGGCATTGATCGAGGCTCAATGCCATACCCTTATCAACAAAGGTGTCAACGGATTTTCGGGCATCCTGAATCGTTCTAAGATTTTATTTATATATGCTTATTGAGACAAACCCAACATTCTCTTTGAACGATTTTTGCATATCTCTGTGCCTATGACGTACCTAACTTAATCCATATTCTTCATCTCGAAGATAGAGGATAGGCACTTTTGGTAGCGTTGATTATTCCCATGTTGTTTCTATCCAGTAGTGTGTCATCGACATATAAGGAAATAAACATCATTCCGTCCTTTGTCCTTAGTACATACACGCAGTGATCTTCATCTATCATGGTGAAGCCATACGAAATAATGGCCTTATGAAATCTGAAGTACCACAATCTGGAAGACTGTTTAAGACCATATATGGATTTTGTAAGACGACATACCTTGTCATCTTGTCCTGCTGAGACAATCCCAACAGGTTGATTCATTTAAATTTCTTCCTCAAGTATTCGGTGAAGGAAGATAGTCTTTACGTCCATTTGGAATAACTCAAGATCCAAATGGGCAACCAGGGCCAGGAGTAGGCGAATAGAGGCAATTCTCACCACCGGATAAAATGTCTCTTCATAGTCTATACCCTTGATTTGGGTGAAACCTAGGGGTGCTTATTCGGAAATTTCCGATGGAAATGGGCATTTTCATTTCCGTTCCGAACTTAGTTTGGAAGGAAATTTTCATTCCATTTCCGTTTTGAATTACACTATTTCCGTTCGGAATCGGAAATCGAAATCGGAAATGGAACGAAAATTTTTGAATTTTCGATTAGAAATGAAAATTTCCATTTCCAATTTTTGATTACTATTCATTATGTTTTGAATTAAAAAATGTTCTATTTCCATTTCCATTTCCGATTACTGTTCATTATGTTTTGAAGTGAAAAATGTTCCATTTCTATTTTTATTTCCATTTCCGATTACTGTTCATTGTGTTTTGAAATGAAAAACGTTCCATTTCCATTTCCATTTTCGATTAAATTCAAATTGATTATGAAAATAAAAAATTTTCATTTCCGATCACCTATTTCCATTTCCATTCCGAACTCAGTTCGGAAGGAAATTTCAGTTCCATTATACCAAATAAGACTTTGGAAGCGGAACTCGGAAACGGAAATTTTCGGAAATGAAAATTTTCGATTTTTGAGTTCCAAATAAGCACCCCTGGTTAAACCTTTATCCACGACTCGGGCTTTGAACTTTTCGATTGATCCATCCGTACCGCGCTTAATCTTGAATACCCACTTGCATCCAATTGGTTTTCGACGATGTGGTGGATCAACAAGTTCCCAAACCTCATTTATTTGCATCAAGTCAATTTCATCATTCATGGTACTTAACCATTTTTCTATATTGGGTGAGTTTATAGCCTAGAGAGGTGGGTTCTTCTATCTCCAAAGGAGCACAGAAAAATATGTTTTCCTCGATCTGAAAGTATCGTCGAGTAATTCTTCCGCATTCACTTCTCCGGATAACAGGATCTTCTACTTGCCTGGTCAGGGGTCTACTCCCACTAGCCCTTTGGCTTGTGGGGATGACGGTGTGAGAAGGGCCGCTCCCACTAACCCTATAATTTGTGGGCTCGTTATTACATTGTCATCACCTAAATTTTGAGAACTGATCTCATTTTTAGGTATGAAATTTTGAGGACTTACCTCTCTTCCTTGTTGACCCTCATTTTCGTTAGGCATGAAGTGTTGAAGACTTACCTCTCTTTCATGCTGTCCCTCATGTGGCAAGTTCACATCTCGAATAGGTGGGATTACACTATTCTGGGTGGTTTGAACTATATTCTCCCCCACACCAAGAGATAGTGACAAATCTTGTTGCAACTCATACACCTGACTATCATATTTTATTTATCCGATAGTTGGGAACTGCTCCTTTAGGAATTCGACATTTCTTCTGTCAATTTCAGTCATGCCCCACTCGGGTGTTTGTCAAACATCACATAACCTTTTGAATGTTTGGGGTAACGAATAAACATCTTCTTGATTTCTCTTGGAACAAGTTTTCCATGTGGGTGGGTTTGGTGGTGCATGTAGCCTGCCGAATCCCATGGTCTTATATGGTCCAAGATTGTCTTCCTTCCATTCCATAACTTATACGAAGTGGTGAGCACACTCTTACTTGGTACTCTATTGAGGATATATGTTACCGTGAGCAACGCATCTCCCCAAAAGTTAATGGATAGGTTGACTTGTGCCATCATAGAACTAACCATATCAAGTAAGCTGTGATTCCTACGTTGCAACACCGTTTTGCTGCGGGGTTAAGGAATGGTAAGTTGTCTTACTATGCCCTTTTCATCACAATATCTTTTAAACATATCAGAAAGGTATTCGCGACCACGGTCGGTTCGAAGAATCTTAACTCTTCTATCCAACTGGTTCTCTACTTTAGCTACATAATGCTTGAACACATCACGTGCTTCTTAATGGTTAGACAACAAATACACGTGTCCGAAACGTGAATAGTCATCTATGATGGTGATAAAATAAGAAGCTTTATGACGTGCTTTCACGCTCATGGGTCCGCAAATGTTGGAATGGATTTATTCTAATGGACTTGAAGCTCGAGAAGCTTTACCGAAAAGCTTCTTACTAGCCTTGCCAGCTAAAAAAGGTTCACACAAAGGCAACTTAGCCTTAGTGAGTTGGTTCAATAGACCACACTTAGCAATTCTATTCAACCTATCTTGACCGATATGACCAAGTCTAGCGTGCCATTTGACAGATTCAGAATCAATATTAGTACTGGATACTAAGGTAAAGGATGTGTTATTATAAATATCATCCACAGGATGCAAAAATCATGTTTATATGAGCCGTGACCGAACATATTGTCACCGTACTCAATGTTCAATCCACTCCAGTGGAACTTGAACGAAAAACCCAATTATACCAATGAAATGACAGAAACCAAACAACATCGAACTCCCGGTACATAAATAGTATCGTGCAACAGTAGTGTGATCCCGCTACGAAGCTGGAGCTTATAGGTGTCAATTCCAATGACATCTTCTTCACTGTCATTGCCCATAGTAACGCTTCGAGTTCCATCGCCACAGTGATGAAACTCGACAGATCCAGAACGGTCATTCACTACGTGTTGGGACGCTCCTGAATCAACCATACATTTAGGAAAGGATTTAGCAACTAATGCATTGGAGCAAACGTATAATGTGGGATTATTGGGAGTGAAAGGTACCTTTTTGTGCTCGAAACAATTCCGAGAAAAATGACATTTCTGTCCACAATTATAGCACTTCAAACACGCTATATTATTTGGGCCGTGTGCCCAAGGAGGTTGTTTGGCTACTTTCTTTCTTGGAACAATGTTCTGAGTCTTCTTTGCTGGCCTACCAAATTTCATGTTTCTCTTACGGTTTTCCCCATGAGTAGCAAGAACTTTGGCAGGGGGTGCAGAAGCTCGCAGGCTCTCGTCTTCAAGCTCAAGATGCT